>PVJS01026372.1:0-20045 GCA_004027185.1 Glis glis | reverse complement strand
TCAGGTCTCAGCCTCCCAAGTACTGGGATTACAAGCATGCGCCACCACGCCTGGCTATTTTTTATTCTGAGACAGGATTTCAGACCTGTTACCCTCCCATCTCAACCTTCCAAGTACTGGGATTACAGATGAACACCACCACACCCAGCTAAATTCTTCAGATTTAGAAGCCTTATTCAGTCAGGTCTCCCTGTGGGAGTCAGGCTCTGGGAATTCAATTCACAGGATTCAAGTACCTGAGAGAATGATTTGTAAACCAAACAACCCATTTATTAATTTACAGTGGGAGCTCTCTCTCCCAAGACTGAAATGGTGTATCTACTACCCAGGGCACTTTTTTAGTAATAATTACAAATCAAATTAGGAATCAGACGCTCCCTTCCTTCCTTTCTTCCTCCCTCCCTCCCTCCCTCCCTCTTTTCTTTTTTTTTGTGGTACTAGGGATTGAATTCAGGGGGATTCACCTCTTAGCTACACCCCCTAGCCCTTTCTATTTTTCTGTTTCGAAACAGGGTCTTGCTAGGTTGCTGAGAATCTCGAGTTGTCCTTAAATCTGCAATCCTTTTGTTTCAGCCTATAAGTACTGGGATTACAGGCACGTGCCACCATACCCAGCTTCAGTTTTGGATGTGAGTGAAGGGAATTTGATGGAGCACAGGTTATTTAGGCTGCAATATTCCTGATGAGTTACATCTGGTAACTTAGTTTTTTTTTTTTTTTTTTGTGTGTGGTGCTGTGGATTGGACCCCTGAGCTACATCCCCAACCCTCTTTACTTTTTATTTTGAGACAGGATCTCCCTATGTTGCCTGACTGACCCTGTTTTTTTGTGATCCTACTGCCTTAGCCTCCTGAATCCTGGGATTATAGGTATGCACTACTGTGCCCAGCACACACGTCTTTTTTTTTTTATAATGTGCTTTTATTGGTGCAGTATAGTCTCACATCATAATGTAAATCATGTTGACAGTGACATACATGCACATAGCACTTGGTGGCCCCCCTCGCCTCCCCATTTCCTCCCTTCCCCATACAGAGTACTGAGGTTGACATGGTATATTCACATATGTACACATGGTCGATGGTAGTAATTCCATTAATGAACCTCAGTCTTCCCCCTCCCCTTCCCTTAGACCACCTCCCTGGCTCCACTGAGGTTTCTTCTCCATTATCTGGAGTTCCTCTTGTATGTCAATTACTCCCTAGCTTGTGCATATTAGAGAAAACATATGACCCTTCACTTTCTGTGATTGACTAATCTCACTTAACATAATGTTCTCCAGGTCCTTCCATTTTCTTACAAATGACATAATTTTGTTCTTCTTTATCAGCACACACATCTTTATCTAAGCTAGCATAGTTTCCCAAACTTATTTGGTTTACTGCCTCCTTTTCAGAAAAAAAAAAAAAAAACAAACTTAGTGCCCCCTGGAAATCTACATACTGGAAGGAAATAAACAGAAAGGTGCAGTGACAAATTTGCATTCTTTTTGTTTTGTGGTACCAGGGACTGAACCCAGGGGCATTCTATCGCCAAGCTACATCCTCAGCCCTATTTTTTTATTCTTTATTTTGAAACAGGGTCTCACTAAGTTGCGGAGGGCCTCACTAAGTATCTGAGGCTGGCCACAAAACTGTGATCCTCCTGCCTCAGCCTCCCAAGTACTGGGATTACAAGCGTGCGCCATAACACCTGGCTAAATTTGCATTCTTTTATATGTCTATATTTCACTCCAGCACCTCCCCCAGGGGTTGGTATTGCCTACTTTGGTATTCTATGAAAGGGAATATTTCAATCAATATTCACTTCAGATATATTATCTTTTTACTTTAGACAGTAGTGGGAACACAGTGATAGAGTTTTACTCTATTGTCTTTGTGAGTCTATATTTCTTTTAGATTGCCTTTGTTATTTCCAATAACGTATAAAAACATATTTTCCTAACTTTTTACAGTGGCCTAATTAATTTTTCCATATGCATTTTCCATACCGGTTTCTTGTTTGTGTTAGAGAATGTTCTCTGAATTCCTTTCTAGAAAGGGTTCTTTTACAAAATTTCATGTTGATAGAGAATTCCATTCCACCCATAGTGTGCTGAACCTCCTTCTCCTCCTCCCCCTTCTTCTTCCAGTACTAGGGATTGAACTCAGGGGCACTCTACCACTGAACTACAATTCCAGCCTTTTTATTTTTAAAAATTTTTATTTATTTATTTTTTTTGCGGTACTGGGGATTGAACCCAGGGGCGTTCTACCTCCGTGCTACACCCCCGGCCCTATTTTCTAATACTTTATTTTGAAACCGGGTCTCACGAAGTTGCGGAGGGCCTCACTAAGTAGAGAGAGAGAGAGAGAGAGACAGGGAGAGAGAGCTGAGGCTGGCCGCGAACCCGGATCCTCCAGTCTCCGCCTCCCAAAGTACTGGGATTACAAGCGTGCACCACCACGCCCGGCTTATTTTTTATTTTGAAACTCAGTTTCACTAAGTTGCTGAGAGACTTGCTAAATTGCTTAGGCTGCCATGAACCTGTGAATCCTCCTGTCTCAGCCTCCCAAATACTGAGATTACAGGCGTGTGCTACCACGCCTGGCTCAGTTTACTGTTTTATTGTGGTGGCACATGCCTGTAGTCCCAGCACTTGGGAGGTTTAGACAGGAGGATCACAGGTTCAAAACCAGCCTCAGCAACTTAGTGAGACGGTCAGCAACCTAGTGAAGCCCTGTTTTTTTTTTTTTTTTCGGTACCGGGGATTGAACCCAGGGGCATTCTACCTCCACGCTACACCCCAGCCCTATTTTTTATTCTTTATTTTGAAACAGGGTCTCACTAAGTTGTGGAGGGCCTCACTAAGTAGCTGAGGTTGGCTGTGAACCCGGATCCTACGGTCTCCACCTCCCAAGTACTGGGATTACAAGCGTGCGCCACCATGCCCAGCTTTTTTTTTTTTTTTATAAAGACAGTAAACTGAAAATAATCTAAAGATGAGTTACACTGAAATGAATATATACATATATAATGAGTAAACATTGAGTTATTTAATCTGAGACATGAGACTGACAGTTTTCATTAAAATACAAAACCCTTATTAACAGTAAGTTTGAATTGTCTGTTTCAAATATTTATTAACATAGAGATCACATTACAGCTTGACTTATATTTACCCTTTGAATTTTCGGCAGAGAACTTGTCTTACAGGTAGGAGAAGGGGCCTGGCAAGGACCACACAGAATGGTGCAAAGGTGGAACTGTTACAGAACTCCAAGATACTCCTACTTTCTCTGCTTGGTACTAGACAGGCAGTGAACAAACTGCTGGTGAGGAACATCTTTGGGGAAAGATGTAGCCAATGCAAGGCCTGGAGAGGTAGTGTCAGCCTGAATTAAGAAGCCTAAATGGTAGTTGCATAGTTGGGCTTAGAACTGAAAGAAAATTTCTAGGAGAGTAAAGAAAAATATGCTGAGTAATTAAACAAAGAAAAATATTGAAAGATGAAGTGACTAAGAGTGGAGAAACTGCCAGGCGTGGTGGTGCATGCCTGTAATCCCAGTATTCAGGAGGTTGAGACAGGAGGATCGCAAGTTCGAGGCCAGCCTTGCAAGTTAGCAAGACCCTGTTTCAAAATAAAAAATAAAAATGGATGGGGGTACAGCTCAGTGGAAGAACACCTCTGGGTTCAATCCCCAATACTCCCCCCCCCATACAGTGTTTGGACCCAACCTTTGTCTATATCTAATATTTATTCTGTGGTCATCTATATTTGGGGATGTCTTTCTCTCCATTTAGCAAGCTCCACATGAGCAATCCAGCCTGTAGGTGATGTTCTACTCTGGAAAATGGGATTAGGACAGTGGCAGGTGCTACTGGGAGGAGAAGGAGCCCCTCTCACCTGGAGATGTCAACATTCACTGGAGATCCTTCTGCAGTCTGAGAGAAGGGTCACATATCTGTTGCTGGAGAGAGTTCAGAATGTCACAGGGCCAGCAGCAGCAGCTGTGAAGAGCTCATGGCAGAAGACTCAACTAATCAGTTCTGGCTGGACCAGAGTCAAGGGCCAAACCACTGAAACTTGAATTACTTGTTATTTGCCTGCTTACTCGTAGATACTGTCTTCCAGCTTCCTTATGAACTGGGGGAAGATCTGTGGCTCCTACTGAGGGTAACTGCTAGGTTGGTCCCTCCTGTGCTCTGTTACTTCTTTTGCTTTCCCCAGGGTCAATTATAATGTGTGAGACTTCTAGCTTGGGGAATATTGTAATAGCACCCTGTGATAAGGCAAGACTAATATCCATAGTCTGTGTCCTGGGAGACTCCCTTAGTTTCTAGCTTTTTCCAATTTTGTAATATCAGGTGGGGCACAGTCTATGGGGCTTATCAGGGCTTGTCATTGACTTCAGATCTGTGGTTTCTTTTCTCTTCCAAAATAAATTTAGGAAAAAACCAACCAACTAACCAAACAAACAAAAAACAACAAAGAAAGAAGAAATTAATATGGTTGTTATAGGTCAAGAAATGTTTTCTTATTGCCACATACACATTTTATGAAATTCACATTTCTTTGAATTACTAAGGTGCTAAGAGATACCCTCATAGACTAGGAGAAACATAGAATCTCAGGGGAAGATCTACAGTACTTTTTTTTTTTTTTTTGGTGGTGATACTGGGGATTGGATTCAGGGGCATTCTACCTCTGAGCTACACCCAGCCCCTTTTTAATTTTTGTTTTGAAACAGGGTCTTGCTAAGTTGCTGAGAGTCTTGCTACATTGCTGAGGCTGTCCTTGAACCTATGATCCTCCTGTCTTGGCCTCCCAAGTACAGGTGTGTGCCACCACGCCTGGCTTCATCTATAGTACTTTAAGTCATGCTCCCTGAGTAGTGATATTTGTTTATTTATTTTGAGTAGTGATTTTATTTTATTTTGAGTAGTTTTCATTGGTCTTGTTTCTTTGGGTGCTTTGAGAATGGTCGCATTTCCTTTCTTCTAGTCCTATCTTTGGAATTATCTGAGCCCTTTTCCTAAACTTTTGTTAAATGCCTAGGGATGGTCTATGTCTTGAGAGAACACCTTGAATGTGGTCTAGTTTTATTTTTCCTCCCAAACTTTTGCAGAATTCTTTGTAGTTCCCAAGCCACATTTGGGTTGAAGAGTCTAGAGCAGGGGTTAGCAAACTTTCTCTCTAAAAGTCCAGATAATAAATATTTCTAGCCTTGAGGACCACGGTGTCTGTTGCAGCTTCTCAGTTCTGCCATTGCACGTGAAAGCATCACTGAACAATGAACCTACAAAAAACAGGTGTGGCTGTATTGTAATAAATCATTTTAGATACTGGTGCTTGAATTTTATATACTTTTCATGTATCATGAAATATTTTTCTTTTGCTTCCCCCCCTATTACTTAAAAAAGTAACAACTCTTCTTAGCTTGCAGGGTATACAGAAAATAGGGGGTAGGCCAAATTCGGCCCACAGGTGAATGCAATTGATAAGGGGAAGCATGAATGCATTCGTGGCTAATCAGTGGGGAGAAACAGCCAGAAGAGTATGTGTGGCGTTTGTGTAGAACCACTGCCCAGAGTGATCCTTATAACTTACTGAAGGAATTGCAACCTAGATTTCAGATCTGGCCTTTCAAGAAATCATGAGCTCAGAATTCTGGGTGTCATCTGTTCCCTGGCTGTGAACCAGTTCACAAACAGCCAGGAACTTGGAGAGCAGGATTTCTCTGGGGTCAACTTGGGGAGGGCTTATCCTACAGGACAAGTTGGACTGAGCCATGATGGTCGACAATCAACCAAACTCATGGCGTAATGCACGTGGATGCAGGATGGCAGCAGGTGGGTGGGCAGAGCCACGTGTAAATGTTGGTATTTCCTCTTCACATCCTGGTCTTTTCTTGTATTTTGCTGCTTCCGTTGTTCCAGGAAGCATAATTTCAGCATGGAATGCAATATTATATTGAGCCATGTACCCAAGCATCATGCTTAAACCAAGGAGCAACTGAGGAAATCCAAGTTTTTTTTCCCTTCTGTCTTCCTCTGCATGATCTTGGGAGATCATCTCCAGTTGAATTAATTTGATGATTGTGATTATTGTCTTGATTTTTTTTTTTTTTGCGGTACCGGGGATTGAATCCAGGGGCGTTCTACCTCCGCGCTACACCCCCGGCCCTATTTTTTTATACTTTATTTTGAAACCGGGTCTCACGAAGTTGTGGAGGGCCTCACTAGGTAGAGAGAGAGAGAGAGAGAGAGAGAGAGAGAGAGAAACAGGGAGAGAGAGAGAGAGCTGAGGCTGGCCGTGAACCAGGATCCTCCGGTCTCCGCCTCCCAAAGTATTGGGATTACAAGCATGCACCACCATGCCCGGCCTTGAATTTTTTTAGGTGGCAAGAAATAGAGATACATAGCTGGGCATGGTGGTGCACACTTGTAATCCCAGTACTTGGGAGGCTGAGACAGGAGGATCGCAGGTTCGTGGCCAGTCTCAGCTACTTAGTGAGGCCCTCTGCAACTTAGTGAGGCCCTGTTTCAAAATAAAGAATAAAAATAGGACCGGGGGTGTAGCTTGGAGGTAGAATGTTCCTGGGTTCAATCCCCAGTACTGCGAAAAGAAAAGAAAAGAAATAGAGATACAGTAAGATTAGTGTAAGTTGTAAATGCCATGGTATGTGGAAAGTGAAAAATATATAACTCCTGACAGCTGCCTTGCCTACACAAGTAGGATCTGCCACAGAGCCGGGCCCCATGGAGACTTGGACTGGCCAGGAGCTGGGGGTGAATCTGAATGTAGGGCAACCATGGGGACTGGGGTGTTTTGTTGTCTCCATCAGAAAGAAATATCGTTTGGTCCAAATGGTGTGCCATACTGTTGTGGTCACTCGGTGGGTCTCCATCCTGTTTCTTCAAGTCCTCCTTTGATGATAAGCTGATTCTTTTCAAGTGTATCTTTTTGGCTTACGCTGCCTCCTGTGGGGGCCTGTGGCCGTTTTCACATTCATTCAATCTTGGTAGTCTCAGCCTAGAGCCCCAGTGCTCACATTTCTGACACATCCTTTTGTAGAATCTTCATATATTTATACTACCACTACCACTAAAGGATGATGATGTTTATTATTAATTTTTGAATACAAAATATATTTAGGAGCTTTATAAATGTTAATTTATTCAATCCCTATCTAAAATAATTGAGGCATATATGAATATTCTTTTACAGATGAGGCAACTAAGCTTAGATAGTTTATTCAGAATTTAGCACAGGATCATATATCCATTAGGAGTCAGAATCAGGATTCAAATCCAGTGTCTTTTATTAAAACCTGTAGCCATGCCTGTAATCCCAGTACTTGGGAGGCCGAGTCAGGAGGATTGCAGATTAGAGGCCAGCCTCAGCAACTTAGTGAGAACCTCAGCAACATAGAGACCCTGTTTCAAAAATAAAAAACATGACTGGGGCTATAGCTCAGAGGTAGAATGCTCCTGGGTTCAATACCCAATACCAAAACAACAAACAAACAAACAAAACCCTGTACTCTTTCTACTCCACTAGGTCATGATGTCTCTCAAATGGATATACTATGACTAGAGCAGAGAACACTCTGTTTAAAGGCAGGTGCAGTTAACAGCTGAAACACTGGGTCCCTCCAGTAAAGCTCTTCTCTACCACCCATCAGCAACATAATGACCAGATATCATTGAAAAGGTTAGAGGGTAGATCAGTCATTATTATACCTAGTGTGGCTTAGCTTAATCAGTTTCTTAATAATAATGCAGAATGAGATCCTGTTGATAAAATGGAAGTCTTTTTTCTTTTAAGTACTAGGGATTGAGCCTGGGGCATTCTACCTCCAAGCTCTGCTCCCAGCCATTTTTATTTTTTAATTTTGAAACAGGGTCTTTTTTTTTTTTTTTGCGGTACCAGGGATTGAACGCAGGGGCGTTCTACCTCCGCGCTACGCCCCCGGCCCTATTTTTTATACTTTATTTTGAAACCGGGTCTCACAAAGTTGCGGAGGGCCTCACTAAGAGAGAGAGAGAGAGAGAGAGAGAGAGAGAGAGAGAGAGAGAGACAGGGAGAGAGAGAGAGTGAGAGAGCTGAGGCTGGCCGCGAACCCGGATCCTCCGGTCTCCGCCTCCCAAAGTACTGGGATTACAAGCGTGCGCCACCACGCCCGGCTGAAACAGGGTCTTGCTAAGTTGCTGAGGCTGGCCTTGAACCTGCGATCCTCTTGTTTTAGTCTCCCAAGTACTGGGATTACAGGCGTGTGCCACCATGCCCAGCTGGAAGTCTTCTTTTTTTTTTTTTTGCGGTAGCGGGGATTGAACCCAGGGGCGTTCCACCTCCGCGCTACACCCCTGGCCCTATTTTTTTATGCTTTATTTTGAAACTGGGTCTCACAAAGTTGCGGAGGGCCTCACTAGGTAAAGAGAGAGAGAGAGAGAGAGAGAGAGAGAGAGAGAGAGCTGAGGCTGGCCGCGAACCCGGATCCTCCGGTCTCCACCTCCCAAAGTACTGGGATTACAAGCGTGCGACACCACGCCCGGCGGAAGTCTTCTTAATATAGACAAAAGAAAAAGGGAAGGAAAAGACAGGTCTTGGTGACTGAGTGAAGTGTTAATTAGAATGGGGTAACAAAGACTCTGAGGTGAGTGATTCAGCGTGGCGGGTGACTCTTTTCCACTTGGTCACAAGGTCCTGTTGATGGAGCTGGATCTCCATCATATGCCAGTTCCCGCTCAGAGCAGGAAAGAACATGGAAAAGTTCATGTGCCAGTTTTGGGGGCCAGACCTGGAAGCATCACACAAGGAAATAGATTCTTCTCCTATCCAATTTGGAAGAACTTAGAGATCTGATCGTATTGGGCAGCAAGAGGGACTGGGAGACATCCACAGAATGGGGCAGCCCCATTCCAGCTCCAGCTGTCTAACCAGGGAAGAAGGAGAGAATGGATTTTTGTAGATAGCATCTCCACTCCAAGTAGCTACTGGTAGATATGAGGGGAAAGGGGGCGGCAACACGAACATCATGAAGCATGCTTTCTGTTCTCCAGGACTCCTATGTAAACTACAATACAGGTCAGCCAAGAAGTGCTATTGCCAAATTCAAAGGATTATGGGGATACAGAGAGGAGGATGTATGTTATGACTGGGAGAATCAGAGAAAGCTTCCTGTAGGAATAAGAATTTTTCCTGGGCCTTGAAGGAGGCATAAAACATCAGTTTACTGATATGGAGAAGGAGGAAGGGTTTTCCAGATATTGGACCATCTAAGCAAAGTCTTGGAGGCAGAAAGAATGTTTAGGGAATGGCAGGTAAATTAATTCGGCTAAGAGAGAAGAGGAAGATAAGAGACATTTTGGGAGATGAAGTGGGTTGGGTTATATATGGAGGACTTTGAATTCCAAGCTAAGAGGTCTGGCTTTATCTACATGCAGTGGTGAGCCAGTGGATATTCTTGAGAGGAATAAAATATTTAGTTCATTGCTTCAGAAAGAAAACTCTGGTAGTGCGACTGATGAGGGTGGGGATGAGCAGGAGGCCACTTCCCAGGTCAAGTGCACAGAGCTTGGTGTGTAGGGGAGAGTGAGAGTGAGACTGAGTGTTCGAGAGGGTGGATTTACCTTGCTGTGAGCAGAGCGACCCTGAATGCGGAGAGCTTGGGGTTAGGGTTTCGGTCTGGGCTGTCTCCCGCAGCCTCGTGTTGACAGCACAGTTCCCAGTGCAGCTCGGTTTAGAGGTGGGGCATTTCTTAGGCAATGACTGGATCCTGAGGGCTCTGACCTCAGCAGTGATAGCCGAATGGACTGCTGGGAGTGGGACCTAGTTGGAGGAAGTAGGTCACTGGGGAATGTACCCTGGAAGGGTTTATCTTCTTCCTGGCCCTGTCCTCTCTCTCTGCTTCCCTGCTGCCATGAGCTGAGCAGCTTTTCTCCGCCACACCTTTCTGCCATGATGTTCTGCCTCACCTCAGGCTCAGAGCAATGGATCTGGCTGACCATGGTCTGAGACCATGAGCCAAAATCAACGTTTCCTCCTCTAAGTTGTTCTTGTCAGGTATTTTGGTCACAGCAATGAAAAGCTGACTAATGCACTTGAGAAATTAGGACGGATGCAAACAGATGACAGGCAATGGGGCTCTATTGTGTTGGTTTCCTTCAAATTTGCCTGGAAGAATCTTCCCTCCTCCTACATAAAACATTCATTCCTCATGGTCATCGTATGCGTAGAACACGGCTCTCTTGAGGGTGGGTGGGAAACAAGTAAAACAACTATGGGTAATTTATTGCGATCGATTGTAGCACCAGAAGCTTCTCTTCCTAGTAGAATCACATTCAGTTCAGCTTAAACCAATATCTGTTTATTGAGCACTTGTCCCATGCTGCAGGAGCGGAGGACAGTGGCAGTGACAGCCACGCGGGTGGCCCCTGAGCCCGTGGTTACTTATTTTCCCGCGTAGTCCCTCGGCCTGCTGCGAGCCTCTTCAGCGCGGACTTCACATCCTGGTTCCTCAGGGTGTAGATGAGGGGGTTCAGTAATGGAGTGATGACGGTGTAGAACACAGCCACGGCCCCATCCAGGGGACTCTTGGAGCCTGGCCGGAGGTAGATGAATATGCAGGGGACATAGTAGACGGTGACCACGGTCAGGTGGGAGCCGCAGGTGGAGAAGGCGCGGCGCCTGCCGTCGGTGGTGCGTATCTTCAGGATGGCGTGGACTATGTTGGCATAAGAGAGCAGAATCAGCATGAAGCAGCTGGCGGCTACCACCCCGATGTCCACAAAGGTCACCAGCTCGTTGACAGTCGTGTCAGCACAGGCCAGCCTCAGCACTGCGGGGATGTCACAGAAAAAATAATCTACCTGGTTGGGCCCACAGTAGGGTAGGCGGAAGGTCAGGGTGGCCTGGATAGAGCCGTGGATGGAGCCGGCCACCCAGGCTCCAGACACGAGGATGGTGCACAACGTGCCGTTCATGAGCACGGGGTAGCGCAGAGGCTGGCATATGGCCAGGTACCTGTCATAGGCCATCAAGGTGTAGAGGAAGCACTGTGTGCTTCCCAGGAAGTGAAAAGCATACAGCTGAGCCACGCAGCCACCAAATGGAATCGTCTTGCTGGCGGGAGTGAAGCTTAAAATAATTCGTGGCACAATGACCGAGGAGAGCCACATGTCCAGGAAGGAGAGCACGCCCAGGAGAATGTACATGGGGCGGGCGTGGAGCTTGGGGTCAGCCCACACGGTGAGCAGAATGAGCAGGTTGCCCAGCTGAGTCAGGATGTAAATGACGAAGAAGACCAGGAAGAGCAGGGTTCTTAGCCTCGGGGGGTGAGACAAGCCCAGAAGAATGAAATCTGTCACTACGGTGTCCAGCGATGCATTTTTGTTCCTTCTCATGTTTTTCTGTAGTTTGCTGAGATGAACGGTGAGGTTGGCCAGGGAGATACCACGCAGTGAGGAGAATGCTTAGAATGCTTAGCATTAGAGAATGCTTGTCTGATGACCAGAGCCTAGGAGGTAGACAGAGGGTGTGTATATTTTAAAAAGAAAGTAAGTTGCCATCATTCATCTGAGTTTGCTTTGCAAGGCAGCCCTCCGGGGCTGGTTAGTTTCCAGGTGTCCTGAAATGCTCCCTTAAAGGTTGACACTACACCTAAGTGTTGGAAGGCAAGGTGCTGGGATGTGTCTGAATAAGAGTTTAAGTGCATATCAGGGTCTGTGCCCCAAAGGGGGACCACTGAGAGATGAATTTTGATGGTATGGAATAATGTGGAACAATCCCTCCACATTTACCATCTCTGTTATTGGTTTCTGACTTAATAGCTTCAAAATATCTCCTTAGGACTCTATAAGAAGCTTGTGATCTGGCCCCTGCATATTCCTACAGTCTTTCTTCTGTGTCCTCAGAACACCTGCCCTCCATCTTTCAACACCTATGAGTATCCTGATATGTCTCATGTCTGTCTGTCTGTCTGTCTCTCCCCGCCACCTGCCTATGATGCTGGGTATCAAACCAGTGCTTGCATAGGCTAGGCAAGCACTGCACTGCTGAGCCCCGTCCCCAGGCCCTGATTCATCTTAACAGTCTCCATTCTTCAAGGTTCACTCAGAGCTGGGTGTAGTAGCCCATGACTGTAATCCCAGTACTTGAGAGACTGAGACAGGAGGATCGCTGATGTGAGATCAGCCTCAGCAACCTAGCAATACCCTGTTTCAAAACCAAAAATAGAAAAAGGGCTGGGGGTGTAGCTTGGAGGTAGAATGCCCCTGTGTTCAATCCCCAGTAGCACACACACACAAACAAACAAAACAAGCAACAACAACAACAACACACTCAGGTTGTCATTTCCTTTGGGAAGAGCTCTTCTCTAGAGGACAATCTTCTAAGAGATAAGAGTTTATATTATGAAAGACAATTGCAGTACTATGTTAGAGAGCTATTTGCTTAAATGCTTATTAGTTTCTTCTACTAGACTGTGAGATCTTTCAGAGTGAAGCCCAAGTCTATTTTGTTCTTTGCTATATCTGCAGCACTGCCCCAGTGCTTGGCAACAGTAAGTTAATTAAGAAATATTTGTTGGCTGAGTGGATAGTGCCAGCTCCCGTTAATCCTGCATCCTGTTTCCCTGAGTGATCACACGTCTCGTGATTTGTGCCACACAGTTGGGACTGTAGGACAAGGGACCAGCCCTGCACTTCAAGCAATGTGAGCCTATGCTCAGTGTAAACAAAGAACAAGGCACCATGGGTGCTTTCTGTTTGTTCTGGAATGTTATTTACATTTATTGAATGACATTAGTAGTTCTTTGGTTTTGGTTATTTGGATTATAACAGCATCCATTGTTATAGGCTTCTTCTTCTTCTTTTTTTTTTTTTTTGACATAGTCTTGCTCTGTCGTCCAGGCTGGCCTTGAGCTCCTGAGTTCAAGTGAACTACCTGCCTCAGCCTCCTGAGTGCTGGGACTACCGGAGTATGCCACTCTGCCCGGTTTGTTGTTATTTTAATTAATTAATTAATTAATTAAGAGCTGGGCGTGGTGGTGCACACTTGCAATCTCAGTACTTGGGAGGCTGAGACAGGATTGCAGGTTTGAAGCCAGGCTCAGCAACTTAGTGAGACTCTGTTTCAAAATAAAAAATAAAATCTGGCTGGGGTGTAACTTGGAGGTAGAATGTTCGCCCCTGAATTCCATCCCCAGTACCACACAGAAAAATAATCAATCAATTAATTATTATTTTTTCATGGAACCCAGGGGCCTTCTACTTCTGTGCTACACCCCAGACCTATTTTATTTCTTATTTGGAAACACAGTCTCACTAAGTTGCTGAGGCTGGCTTTGAACCTGCGATTCTCCTGTCTCAGCCTCCCAAGTACTGAGATTACAAGCATGAGCCACCCTGTCTAGCTAATTTATCTTTTTGTGGTACTTGGAATTGAACCCAGGAGCATTTTACCTCCGAATTACACCCCCAGCCCTATTTTATTTTTATTTTGAAAGAGGGTCTCACTAGGTTGATGAGAGTCTCACTTCTTGTGATGAGAGTCTCACTACTTGCTTGGAATTGAACCCAGGAGCATTTTACCTCCGAATTACACCTCCAGCCCTATTTTATTTTTATTTTGAAAGAGGGTCTCACTAGGTTGATGAGAGTCTCACTTCTTGTGATGAGAGTCTCACTACTTGCTGAGGCTGCATTCCTCTTGTCTCAGCCTCCCAAGTACTGGAATTACAGGCATGCACTACCATGTCTGGCTTATTTTATTTTTATTATTATTTTTGGGAGTACTAGGGATTGAACCCAGGGGAGTTCTACCTCCGAGCTATACTCCCAGCCCTATTTTTATATTTTGTTTTTGAAACAGGGTCTCACTAAGTTGCTGAGGGCCTTGCTATGTTGCTGAGGCTGGCCTTGAACCTGTGATCCTCCTGTCTCAGCCTCCCAAGTACTGGGATTGCCACTATGTCTGGCAAAAAAATTGCTTTTTAAACACACCAGTCTCAAACATATTTTATCTTCACTATTACTTAAAAAGAACTAAGTGCATATAATTTCCAGCAACTATTCATAATACTGAACAAATAATCATTTGGAAAACTATATTGAATTTTTATTACCTTATTTTCAGAAGGAGGGATCCCTTAATTTTTTTGAGGATGCATGGGTGGTACTTTCTTTGGCTAGAAGAGAATGAGATGGCACAGTCTGAGATCATGTATGATGCCAGTTACTAGCCAAACTTATTTTCTATCAGTAGGAGGATATATATATATATATATATATATATATATATATATTCTAAAAATTTTAATGAAAATCTAGTCTTCACAAATCAAATCATGCTAAAAAGACAATTATACTAAAAAGACAATTATTTGGATATTCATACATAATGAATGTAATGTACATCATGAATCCTTATGCATAATAAAATGTCTTTGTTCACCAAACAGTTCTCCCCACCTGTCCAGTGCATTTTCCCCAGTGCTCTGCTGGGGGAAGGCTCCTTCCACCCCCTCCCTTCCTGTCTGCCCTGGGTGTCCTGGCAGGCGGGGTAGGGACACTGTTGTGGTTACGGTTGGGGCCTGAGGGATAGGCTCCTTTTCCTGGCAGAGACAGCACAAGACGGTGGTTTTGATTTGGGTGGTATTCTGGGATTGCAGTGGAAGGTTGCCTGGGAAGGTGGGTAGAGGAGAATTCCTGAAAATACAAGCTCTGTAGGGACAGGTAGTGTGTTTTCAGGGCTGAGTCACTAAGAGAGAGCAGTTTTAGAAAAGGGAACAGCTAGCCAGGTGTGAGGGCACACCTGGAATCCCAGTACTTGGGAGTCTGAGATAGAAGGATTGTAGGTTCAAGGCCAGTCTGGGCAATGTAGTGAGACCCTGTCTCAAAATGAAAAAAATTAAGAAGGGCTGGGGGTGTAATGTAGTGGTAGAGTGCCCTTGGGTTCAATCCATAGTGCCCCCTATGCACATAAAAGAAAAGGGAACAGACTTCTTTTTCCTTCCCTACCTCCTTCCCTTCCTCCCTTTGTTTTATGATACTGGGGATTGAACCCAGGGGCAATCTACCTCTTAGTTACACTCCCAGCCCCATATATATATATATATATATATATATTTTTTTTTTTTTTTTTTTTTTTTTTTTTGGAAACAGGATCTCACCAAGTTACTAGGAGCCTAGCTAAGTTGCCGAGGCTGGCCTTGAACCTGCTATTCTCCTGTCTCAACCTCCCAAGTACTGGGATTACAGGCATTCATTACCATGCCTGGCTGACTTTTCTTTTTTCTATAGAAAAAGGGTCCAGTGTAAAAAAACAAAACAAGACAAAGAAAAACAAAACAAAAAAACCCAAAGAAGAAAACCGATGCAATGTTCTCCCCTTAACACAAATGTAATATTTTGTTATAGGCCTACTAATCTTTTGGAGCTATGTAAATTGAGGAGTTGAAGCAAACTTAGATTCATCAAAAAAATTAAAATAAATCCATATCTTGGCTAATTTGATATGTATTCTAAAATTTTCTGTTTTAAGTAGTATTTAGTATGGTTAAGTCTTATGAAACAGTTCTAGTTTAATATTAATAGTATATGATGAGCCAGGCATGGTGGCGCATGCTTATAATCCCAGTACTTGGGAGGCTGAGACAGAAGGATCACAGGTTCACGGCCAGCCTCAGCTACTTAGTGAGGCCCTCCATAACTTAGTGAGACCTTCTTTCAAAATAAAGAACAAAAAATAGGCTGGGGGTGTAGTTAAGAGGTAGAATGCCCCTGGGTTCAATTCCCAGTACCTAAAAAAAATGTGCACACCTGTAATCCCAGTACTTGGGAGGCTGAAACAGGAGGATGGAAGGTTTGAGTACAGTCTCAGTAATGTATCAAGACTTTCTCAGCAACCTAGCAAGACCCTGTTTCAAAATAAAAAGGACTGGGAGTCGTGGGGGGGAGATGTAGCATGGAGGTAGAATGCCCCTGGGTTTAATCCCCAATACCAAAAAAAAAAAAAAAGATGCCAGTAACATCATTGATAGAATCAATTTAAAATAGCAAATTACGAGATGCTGGGGCTCTGGTCTAGAAATTCAAGGGAGGGGCTCCTAGGGATGGATGAGTGAATTAGTGAGGGGGGTGTGGAGAGACAGCGTCAGGGAAGGCGAGACCCTCACAGCAGGGTCAGATAGGAAGCCAGAGCATGGATGTTCGTTCACTGCGTTCCCTTCACTAGGAGGCTGACTCTCTCTGAGCCCTTCCAGGGGGTGCCTCTTCTCACCTTGCAAAAAAACCTCAAGTGTCTCAGAGGAGCATCTATCCTGCCTTGGTATGTTTGCCCCAAGCTGGGACTTTAAACAAGCATCTTTGGGTTGTGATCATCTTCATTCAGAGCAGATACACTTGCTTAAGGCTGAGGGATGAGGAGTGACCCAGAGTTGAGCTGCTCACTCCTGTCTGCTCAGGGCCAGATTCAGACGACAGCCCCTGTAGGCAATTAGGCAGCTTGAGCAGAGAGGCAGAGCAAGGGGAATGAGCAGAGTTTGGGGATGGGTCAGGGGTGTGGGCTGGGTAGAACTCTTATTTTCTTACTCCGATTATTCCACCTATGTCCTTACAGTCTAAATTAAAAGATTTTTTTTGATATTGGGGATTGAACCCAGGGGCATTCTACCTCTGAGCTACACCCCCAGCCCTATTTTTTATTATTTATTTTGAGACAGGGTCTCACTAAGTTGTGGAGGGCCTCACTAAATAGTTGAGGCTGGCCGTGAACCCAGATCCTCCTGTCCTCCCAAGTACTGGGATTACAAGCATGCGCCACCACGCCTGGCCTTTATTTTTTATTTTGAAAGAGGGTCTCACTAAGTTGTGGAGGGCCTCACTAAGTAGCTGAGGCTGGCCCTGAACCTGAGATCCTCCTGTCTCAGCCTCCCAAGTACTGGGATTACAAGCCTGTGCTGCCACGCCTGGCTAAGTTAAAAGAATTTGCTTAAGAAAAGAGTTTGCTTAAGTAAGGTACTTGAAACAGAGGCCTTGCAGACTTCAAGTAGGTCGACTAAGTGAGCTCATCACTGGGAAAAGAAGGGCTAGGGAAGCCTGCTCTGTGTGTGCACAAGTTATGCCAAATGTGATACATCATCTGTATTGCTTTATCCCCTTCTCCAAAATAGACAAAAAGGAAATGATAAATGTTGAAAATATTTTTTTTCAATTTAAGAAAATTCCTAAATCTGGAGAAAGGCCAATTTAATTTAAAATTAAAATGTCTAATGCATTAACTCTGGGAGTAGAGAGAGAATTGAGGAAGAAGATGGGGAAAAAGACAGACTAAATATTGTTTAAAAATAGTTTTAGACATAACTATTAAGCCTTTTAAAGTCTAGGAACTCATCATTTGCTCCTACGTGAACTGACCCGGCTTTAGGAATGCTAAATTCCTGGACTCACGTGGACACGGTAGCAAAATCTTGGAGGAGGGTCTGTTCTCAGGTGAAATGACCCAGCAGGTGAAGACAGCACCCTTCAGAGCATCCCTTTGGCTTATAGTGATGGGTTTCGGGAGCTCTGCTTTGGAATGGGATCAAAACCTTCCCAGGGATGGGATCATGGACTAATCGAAGAGTCTATGAGAACTCCTGCTCTTGGAGGTTCTTTATAGAGAGTGACTTCTCTGCTTATGGTCTCAAATCAGTTAGATTATTAGCTAGATCTTCTTTGATCCAGTTTAAAAAAAAACATACTGTCAAGAGATTTGGAAAAAACTATTCACCTCTTGGGAGTTCTACCCTGAAACATTTCCCTCTTGAGAACTACATTCCCTGGATCCTCATTATTTTTTGTTTTGACAGCAAGCAGGAAACATGTCTACACATTAGAAAGTGAACTGTGAAGAACAATTTTATCAGTTTGGATGATATTTCTGTGATTCCTTCCTTTGAAGTGTTGCGGGATAACACATTTACCCATATTATACTCAGAAGTAGATTGAAATTATATTCAATTTTCAAGATTTGAGCTAATCTTCCTTACATCTTCCCACTCCTTTTGATACTGAGAGAGAGATAAAAAAAAAAAACCCTCCCTAAATTTAGCTCAGTGGAGTAAAGTTAGCTATCTCCAGTTAAAATAGTCTTGGCTGGCTGGGCATGGTGGTGCATGCCTATAACTCTAGTATTTGGGAGGCTGAGACAGGAGGATTTCAGGTTTGAGGCCAGCCTCAGCAACTTAGCAAGACCATGTTTCAAAATTAAAAAAAAAATACAGTAGGGATGGAGGTGTAGCTCCGAGGTAGACTGCCCCTGACTTCAACCCCCAGTACCATAGACAAAACAAAACAAAATAACCCCCCCAAAAAGGGGAAAAAACCCAGTGTTGGATGATTCTATTGTTCTTAGAGCAATGGGAAAGAGGATGGATGCAAGTTGTTGGAATGTTCCTTGGATACTTGCTCTTTGTTGGGATGTGGCATGGTTAGTTGGCTCCTTGGACTATGTAGGTGAGGATGGCGCCATCTAGACTTTTGGGGCAACTTGCTTTTACCCATGGTTGAAATCAGTTATGAGCTGGAGCTGGTTTATACTGACTATGGTAGCTGATTATTAAAATTTTCATAAATGCTGTGAGCTCTTTGTTAAAGTTGCAATCAAAATACAAATTTGCAGCCGGGTGTGGTGGCACACGCTTGTAATCCCAGTACTTGAGAGGTTGAGACTGGAGGATTGGGTTTGTAGCCAGCCTCAGCTACTTAGTGAGGCATTCTGTAGCTTAGTGAGACCCTGTTTCAAAATAAAAAATGAAAAATAGGGCTGGGGGTGTAGCTCGGAGGTAGAATGTCCCTGGGTTCAATCCCCAGTACTGCCAAAAAATAAAATGTATATATATATATAAATTTGCAATTAAATATATATTTTAATTAAATAAATTATATTTAGACAAATGTAATATTACTTAAAAATCACCACTTTCTAATTATTTTACTATGTTTTCCTAAAATTTATTCACACCTAGCATATCTGTATGATGGAAATACTATATGATAGTGTGCTTCTCTCTCTCTCTCTCTCTCTCTTTCTCTCTCTCTCTCTCTCGGTACTAGGATTGAACCCAAGGGCATTCTATCTCTGAGCTACACCCCCAGCCCTTTTTATTTTTTTAATATGCTGGCCTCGAACCTGGGGCGATCCTCTTGTCTCGGCCTCCCAAGTACTGGGATTACACGCGTGCACCACCATGCCTAGCTGCTTACTACATAATCTCTTACCAAATCCATGTTTAGTGATGTTGTGTTGGAGCCTGAAAATGACTGTGGTGGGAGTATTTACATCATGGAAATTGGAAAACTCTTAAATCAGGGTTTCTAAAATTTTAATTTAATCTTAAATTGATGTGTAATTATTGTACATATTTATGGGTTGCAATGTGATAATTCCATACATGTATACAATGTGTAGTGATCAAATCAGGGTAATTAGCATTTCTTTCTCCTTAAACACTATCATTTCTTTGTAATGGGAGCCTTTGAACTCCTCCCTTCTGGTTCTTTATAAAAATATAACAAATCATTGTGAACTATACTTACTCTACTCTTCTGTAGAACACTAGGACGTGTTTCTCTTATCTAACTGGATGTTGTTACCATTATCACACCTCTCTCCCGCTTCCTAACTGTTCCTATAGACTGCTTTCCTAGACTGTACTAATCACCATTCTACCACTCTGTACTTCTATGAAATCAACTTTTTTTTTTTGGTGGAATTGGGGATTGAACCCAGGGGCATTCTACCTCCAAGCTACACCCCAAGCCCTATTTTTTATTCTTTATTTTGAAACAGGGCCTCACTAAGTAGCTGAGGCTGGCTGCGAACCTGCGATCCTCTTGTCTCAGCCTCCCAAGTACTGGGATTACAAGCGTATGCCCCCACACCTGGCTCGAAGTCAACTTTTTAAACTATCTAATTAAAAAAAAATTTTACGGTACTGGGAATTGAACCCAAAGGCATTCTATCTCCGAGCCACACTCCCAGCCCTATTTTACTTTTTTTTTTTTTTTTTTTTTTTTG
>PVJS01026371.1:0-27053 GCA_004027185.1 Glis glis | reverse complement strand
GGTCTCCGCCTCCCAAAGTACTGGGATTACAAGCATGTGCCACCACGCCCGGCTAATTTTTTCACATTTTTAATGGTTGCATATTATTCAATTGTGAAGATATGCTAAAAATATTTAAGCTTCTATTATTAAACACTTACACTGCTATTACAATCATGCAGAAAAGCATTTTTTTAAAATCCTGACTTTATTTAAAATCATTAAGTGATGGGCCTTGTACGTCAGTCACTTTATTAGATCTATCATCCTTGAAGGGAAATCTGACGCACAATGTATCTTTGGGAAGTAAGATTTATCATAAGTAAGTAACTAAATAAGTAGATAAATAAATGAATGGGGGGGGGCTACAAGCTTCTTTGAACTTGAAGAAGGCACTCAGCTGTATACATTCTAAAGATGTTTAAGCAATCATCTCTGAAACAAGAGCCAGGTCCCCAGTTACATCCTCAGTCTGAAAGAAGGTAGGCTTCCCCTGACAGCTAAGTTTAGAGAACTGCTCCAGGGGTCTCAGCAGTCTTCATTGCTAGACACATCAGGAGGCTTTGTTGAGATTTGCCATCAGTTGAAAGCTACTCGTACCATCAGCAGGACACACTTGGGAGCCCCCTTGTCACCTATACATCTGACACAAAATGTGGCTCTGCATCTTTTCTCAAGCTTTCAGTTGTCATACACGCAGCAGAATCCTGCATTACAGAATTTCAAAATAACTGCCAGGCTGCAGACACAGAGGGATACAGACACGCCGCAGGAAAGGGACCAGGCTGCTGCTGCTGCAGCTTGAGAACGTGTTTTTGATCTTTCAAACAAGAACACTGCTGAGAGTGAAAGGGGGTTGTTCTTAATAATCACACTGGGGTGTTGGGCTTGTACAACAAGCCATCCCTGGTAAATTGGGACATGTGGACACCCTACTGGCAGTATGCCAAACATGGGATGATGAGGATGGGGTTTGGAATTAGGGGACATGCAAACCTGCCTTTTTGAAAAACTCCACGAAAGAACTGGTTTGATATGATTCAAATTGCAACACTTAGAGTAACTGACCAGGCCGACAAGGGTTTACAGTCTATATAATAAAATGGTCATGAATTTGCTGTTGAAAAGACTGGATTCAAATTCCAGATGATAGTAACTAGCTTTGTAGCTACAGGCAAGTTTCTTCTTTATTGTAAGAGGGATCAACCTCTAACGACTTACTGAGGTAAAATACACAAGCAAGTGACCTACGAGAGGGGATCAGCAAATGTCAGTGTGCACACTGCCACTAGTGCTGGGAACACTGGAGCCTAGGAACTGAGCCCCAGTTCAGGATGTTACAGGATCTTTTAGGGGTTAACTGAATGGATGGGTGCAGCCAATATTTTTTGGCTAATTTGTCTTAGAATTTGCCCTTAGAAACGGAAAAACAAAAAGATTTGTAATTTTTTTTCTGGGTTGATGGGAGTGGCGGTGCACACCTGTAATCCCAGTACTTGTGAGACTAAGGAGGATCACAGGTTCGAGGCCAGCCTCAGCAGCCTAGCAAGACCCTCAGCAACTTAGCAAGATCCTCTTTCCCTCCCTCTTGTGGTGCTGGGATTAAACCCAGAGGCATTCTACCTCTGAGCTATACCCTCAGCCCTATTTTATTTTTTATTTTGAAACAGGGTCTTGCTAAGCTGCTAACAGCCTAAGTTGCTCAGGCTGGCTTCAAATCTGTGGTCCTCCTGTCTCAGCCTCCCATGGGGGGTGTAGCTCGGGTAGAATGCCCCTGGTTCAATCCCCAGTACCACACACACACACATGCACACATACGCACAAATCGTATTTAACATACTATACATAGTTCCATAACATACTATACATATTTCAATCATATTTTAATATGCTAAATAGTAATCATAAAATCTATTTCCCTGTCAAGTGATACATGCCATTTACTTTCAACTATGGAAAAATCTTCTAGAAATAAATTTCAAAATGGTATACTGATTGATTTTGAGACGGCATTTCAAAATATCTCTGCATCTCTAGTGTAGACTAGAATTTAAAAAGCAAATAAACTTTTGAGACCTGATTACTTGAAATCCTTTCATTTTGCTTTCACATAACCAACTAGCTTATTTTTAAAATGGTCATAATTTGTTTTTTAATGAAAGGGGTTTTAAATTTGCTATTACTAAGTACATATCCACAAAATATGTATTTCAGATTAGTTTTAAATTGCATTAAATTTATAAAACTATACTTAATGTAATATAATGATCAATATGCTTTCTCCTCTTGATACTGATTTTAGAGACAACCTAGAACTGTAGATTGAACCCAGGGCCATTCTATCTTTGAGCTACACTTCAGCCCTAGTTTATTTTTTATTTCAAAACAGGGTCTAAGTTGTGGAAGGCCTCACTAAATTGCTGAGGCTGGCCACGAACCTGCAATCCTCCTGTCTCAGCCTCCCAAGTACTGGGATTACAAGTGTGCTCCACCATGCCTGGCTGACAACCTCGTTTTAAAAACACATTTTGAGTACATAAACAATTTCTGGTGCTAAACATCAATTGTGAGGGACAAATTTGCAAATTACCTTTCATGTTCTTCCCTTCATGTTCTTCATTAGCTTCTTGCATTTTGGCACTGTGGTTCAACGCTTCCCCCAGTAGTTCTCAAACTTTGGCTGCATATTAGAGTCATCTGAGGATCTTGAAAAAATGTCAGTGCTCAGGCCACACTGTAGACCACAGTGCCTGGGGGTGAGGGCCAGCCATAGTATGTTTTAAAACTCCAAGTGACTCCAGTGTGCAGAAGTTTGGGAAATACTGATTTATTTCATGGCTTATTATGGTAATAACGATATGACCAGGAACAAAAACAGCAATTAAACCCGGGTAACAGTCCCCAAAACATCAGAGCTATTTCTATTATTGACTAAACACACAGAAAAAAATAGAAATGGAAACCAACACTCTTATTTCTATTATTTCTTATTACGAGGTGGATCTCCTGGGTAGTCTTCATAATGCTTGGGTGTTTATGAGCTGGTTGGGACTTATGAGTCCTTTTCAACTCTTTTTTTTTTTAATTTAAACCCAATTTCTTGGGGGAATCAGGAACAGCTCTTCACAGGATTGTTTCAGTTGTATCTTTTATAATTGTGAAAGTGCTTTCATGTTTCCAAGTTGATCTGGACACCGAAAGCAGGGCAGGAATTGTGATATTCATGTTCCTGTTGAGGAAACTGAGGGTTCAAGGTGTTAATAGTTGGTGCCAAGCAGAGCTGGGACCAGAACCAGGTCTGCTGACTGCTCGGTAAATGCTCTTCTGATATACTGCCTCTGCCCAAACCTGAGATACACTGAGCCTTAGCACCTTCTCCCAGAAAGGTGACTTTCCTCTGAAAAATGCACTCTTGCTCATTTCTCTCTGACAGTTCCGTTAAGGAAGGAGAGAGAGAGAGAGAGAGGGTGGTGTGTGCACTGAGAAGAGATGTAAAGTACAACAGGGGTCAAGGCATGCACAACTCAGGGGGGAACTTGCAAGGGAGGGAAGAACACATGAGCAAAGATGTTCTCACAGCAGCAGTGAAGAGGGGCAGTGACAACCAAAAGAGGTTAGTTGTGAAGGAGCAAATACAGCGCTATTCAAGACTTTTTGGAGGTTATTTACTTATCTATTTTTTGAGGGAAAGGATGATATGGCAAAAGCAGTGCTTTAGGAAGATTTTGAGTGTTGCATGGATTGGTGATGGGGGAGACAGAGCACAGGGCGTGGGGAGAACAGTTAAGAAACCAAGTGTATGGGCCTGAGGTAAAGGACTAGGGTAGTAGCTGAGAATAAAGACTCTGACAAAAGAAAGAGTACTCAGAGCAAGGAAGAAATACTTCTAGCAAAACAGGAAATGCAGCTGACAGCATTTCAATGAGGCTTCCTCCACTTTTGGATTAGGTTGATGGAACACTTAATTAGGTGATCCTTAATTGACTGAATGATTGGATTAAATATGAGCCTGGTAGTAGTTCTGAAAAGTGAGACTAAGGGTTGTTTAGAGATCTGTCTTGCTCACGTCTTTCAGTTTTATGGTAAAAACAGTTGTTTCAGTCAAGTAGAAGCAAAGCTCTTCAGTCTCGGGCAGGAGGAAGCTGAGAAGGTTGAGAATAAGCTGGATGACAAAAATCAGGTGTCGAAGTCTGAAACAATAGTTTAATTCAGAGAGATGTAAAATCCTGTTCTTTGGGCCCAAACCCAGTAAGAAAATGACTAGGAGAAGCAGATGTCTGCCCAAATAGGTTTGGTTCACATAGAATGTAAAAGGCACACTTGAGTCAGTCAAACCAGGCCTTGTGTTCTGGCTCAGAGGGAGAGATAAAGGTTTGGAGTAAACGTCGATGAGGAATGGTCCTGAAAAGAATAAAATACAAATAAAAATTTAGCTTGAGCACCATTGAGGAAAACCAGGAAATGCGTGAATTTTATCACCAGCAAGACTGTGAGCATACTCTACAGCCGAGAACAGGGGTGAAGCTGAAGGTGGTTCAGGTTTAGGCACCAAGTAGCGTGACACCGATGAGGCAAAGCCATCTAGGCCAATGACAGAGTAGGACGAGGGAGCCAATGCTGTCTAGCGCTTGGTGAGGAGGGGGCCGATGAAGGCTAAGGCTGGGGAATCAAAAGACTGGCAGTCGTGCCGAGGACAAAGAACAAGACTGGCAGGTGTAAAAAGCTTTTACAAAGCAAGTAAAAGGTAGTTTGGAGGAGACACTGATTTGGAGACTGAACAGCTGAGAATTGGCCATGTTCTCTTTGTAACCCTATTATTGAATGACAGAGGAAAACATG
Organism: Glis glis; assembly: GCA_004027185.1. Classification (NCBI taxonomy): domain Eukaryota; kingdom Metazoa; phylum Chordata; class Mammalia; order Rodentia; family Gliridae; genus Glis; species Glis glis. The sequence continues at coordinate 22,235 of PVJS01026371.1, read as the reverse complement.
AAATAACTAAAAATGATGTCAGCTTCGGTCCATATGACTCTTTAGAATGGGGCTACAAAGTAGCAGAAGCAGGACAGGAGTCTGAAAGAGGCAACTGTGCTCTAACTTCGTCTATCCACCCACAAAGCAGCGAATGGTCCTTTCTACCGCCAGATCATGTTGCTCCTCTGCTCAAAATCCTCCACTGGCTCCAGTCTTGGCTTAGAACCAAAGTCCTTCCAAGGCTTTTAACTGTAAGATCAGGCTGTCTCTCGCAAACTAAGCCAATCCCTACTGCTCTCCCACTCTTGACTCCACTCCAGCCACATCGGCTGCTACTCCTGTTCCTCATATGTGGCAAGTTCCATCTAAGGAAACTTCTGGAAGACTCTTCCAGACAGCCAACCAGTTGGCGTCTTCGCTTCCTTCAGGTCTCTGCTCAAATGTTGCCTTCTCTGTGAGGGATTCCCTGACCACACTACGAGACATAGCATCAGCTCCAACACCAAGTTAGATCTGTCTCTGCCACCTGACAGAATAAACTCCCACAGAAGGGGGCCCTGCTTGGGTCTCCTTGGAGTTTAGAATAGGATGTCCCTCATGACAGGCCCCGCATATTTGTTGAGTGAATGAATAGAGATAAGGACAAAGACATGAAAACAGCAGTTACTTAGATAATTCTGGGGACAGGAAAATGGGGCAGACACCAAGGTAGTGCTATGTATAACTTTGAGAGGGTCCCAGGCTCCAGACCTGGTGTGGCTTTACTGTTATCCACCCTGTTACCCTACTACATGTGAGACTCAAACCTAAGCTATAGCAGAAAGTGAAATTAAAGATTTCAGATACACCTTTTTTTTTTTTTTTGCAGTACTGGGGATTGAACCCAGGGGCATTCTACCTCCAGACACACCCCCAGCCCTTTTTTTTATTCATTATTTTGAAACAGGGTCTCACTTAAGTTGCGGAGGGCCTCACTAAGTAGCTGAGGCTGGCCACACACCGGTCTCAGCCTCCCAAGTACTGGGATTACAAGCATGCACCACCATGCCTGGCTCAGATACACTATTTGTGTGTGTGTGTGTGTGTGTGTGTGGTACTAGGGATTGAACTCAGAGGCATTCTACCTTCGAGCTACACCCCCAGCCCGATTTTATTTAGAAACAGGGTCTCACTAGGTTGATGAGAATCTACTTGCTGAGGCTGTCCTCGAACCTGTTATCCTCCTGTTTCAGCCCCCCAAGTACAGGGATTACAGGCGTGTGCCACCACACCCAGCTCAGAGACACTATTGATTTGCCCTCCTTGGGGCACAGGCTTATGATTAAAAATTTAGAACACTAGATAAATTTAAAGGATCCTAACTTGAATTTTAACTTCAGATACTATGGGTCTCTCTGAACTCCTGTTCTTTTTTTTTTTTTTGCCTTCATTCCCAGGCTATCCATTTTAAGATATACCTTAGACTAAAATTTTATCTTCAGTAAGATACCTACTGATTTTATCAGCAAGCATCTCATTTGTACAGACTAAGAGGGACAGACTATTCACAAAGCATAAACCACATTCATATATTAAGATAGTAGTGAAAAACGGCTGCAATTTTATTTTAAAAATGGATCATTTAAAATCCAATGTGCAAGAGTCACTCCCTTGAGTTATTAAAGAATTGAGAATTTTTATCAAGAAAAATACTACTATAGAAAAAGAAAATCTTTCTTCATTTAAAAAAAAGTCAACAAAGTAGAATATTCTTTAGGTGTTTCTTGCCAAGGAAACACCTAAATTTCAAAAACAATGCAGATTACCTCATTAATGTGATAAATTTATTTTCATTCCAAATTACTAAGGAAATAAAGTAATGACCTATTAAACTGTTATCTATGAAAGTAAACATTTCAATCTTTTTTTTTTTTTGTGGTACCAGGGATTGAACCGAGGGGCATTCAACCTCTGAGCTACACCCCCGGCCCTATTTTTTTATCCTTTATTTTGAAACTGGGTCTCACGAAATTTCGGAGGGCCTCACTAAGTAGCTGAGGCTGGCCGCGAACCCAGATCCTCCGGTCTCTGTCTCCCAAGTACTGGGATTACAAGCGTGCGCCACCACGCCCGGCCAAACATTTCAATCTTAAAAGTGCCAAATCGTGAAATTCTTTTATCAAAGCCTGCTATTAAAACACCATTCTACGGAGTTTATCATGGCCTCTTCAGCTAGAGGAAGTTTGTGAGGAAAGCCTGGATTATAAACATCTTAACTGGTGACTCTTTGTGCCTCAGTCTTCTGAGTCATCCTCCAGGGAAGGTACGAAGATTCCTAAGATCATCTCTGAAGCATTTGCTATCAGAAAAGAAGAGCAACATAGGAGAAACCCTTAAGAGTTAAGCATAGATTCTGGGGCACTGGGACCTGACTGCTTAACAAGATGCTAGTACTATAGCAAAGAGGTGGCCACCAGCTGGGGTCTGGAAAGTGTCAGGTGGGAATCCCAGCTCCACAACCTCGCCATGTGACCCAGAGCAAGTGACTTAGTAAGCTCATCCGCCTGCTTCCCCATATGCAAAATGGCAGTAGTTCATGGGATTATTTAAATTTACATAATCCATGTGAAGTGCTTAGAGGGTGTGTGTTTATTACACACACATAAATATACATATAAAACAAGTACTCCACAAATACTGATGTATGTTGTGACACGCTTTTAATAGCCAATGATCTACAAGGTGATTTTGGAAAAAAGTAGCTCTTGAAATCTTGATTTAAATTAAGAGAATAATAATACCTAATTGAATCCAAACCCAAACATGTGTGTTAGTGATTTGGGAACTAGTTTTCAAAGGATAGTGCTGGTAAAGGAAATTGTAAGAGAATGATGCTATATAAGAATATATACATACATATTTAAGTCCTTATTTTGAAACCATTAAAATTATATTGCTCAATAATGAACACTCAGAATACAGATGAATTATTCCTACATTTAGTATATTCATATATAAGCAGAAATGTTTTTTAATAAATAGGGAAAATATCAAAGAAATAATTCTTATGATAAAAAGCATAAAAGTAAATGTCCAACTGAGAGTTTAAAGGGCAAAATTAATAATCTGTTGAAAAGGAAATTGCTTGGATAACGACAATTTCCTTTTTGACATATAATAATGAAAGCGGTATAGGAATACAACCACTGACTTCCCTTACCTCATTAAACAAGAATTCTTTATGGTATAAAAACACTTTTCTAAAAGGTTATTTTTCAGAGATTATTTTTTGTAAGGTGGTAATAATTATACTAGTGAAAGTATTTTTGGTCTATAAATGATTTAAAAATAATTTAAAAAGATAAAGGCTAATTTGGGGTTTGGATGTAAAAATCTTAAGAGTGGCATGGGTTACAGAAGAACGACAGCTACAAGAAGACATGAGTTCTCCAAAGAGTTGGGAAAGGAAAAATGTCAACAAGCAAAGGCTCAGAGAAACTCCCCTTTCTTATTCAGTTAATTTTACAAAGAGAATGTAATTAAAAACTCAGTTCTGATACATAACACATATATAAAACCCAATTTGACAAAATGGAAAATATCTTTCATGTCATAAATATGATACTTAAATATACTCAATAATTTATATTATCGAAAATATGGTATTCATAAACATTTGAAGTTTACTCAGCATTTCAACAAAGTTGTCATGTTAATAATTTATTATAAAAACCAATTAAGGGCAATTTTATTATTTTTTCACCATAGAGTTTAGATCATTGCTATTGACAAGTTTGGATTATTTAATGAAAAATAAATTCTTATAGTTAATGTGAAATCTTTTCTACAACCAAAATATTACATTCCCATGGACTGTAGAAGGATCTATTGTGCTAGAAGGGTGGAAGCTGTGGGTGGAAGAGTGGGGACAATGTATCCACTTTCATCTTAGAGGCAAGATCATGCATCATAGAACACTGATTCACTGTAACACAACCATAACATTTCAAGTACATTATAGAATTTTCATCAATTCAATTTAAAAAATCTCAAGTAGAAAAAAGTAATTCCAAAATATGATGTTCAAATCAATTTCAATATTCAAAAAGTCCAGTCCCCATTCAGAAACAGATAAACAGTATATTTATTAAATGAGTTAAGACAAATAAACTTTACAAATAGACAAATAATAAAAGGCTCAGTGGCTAAAATAGATGGTAAGCATCATTGAAAGAAATCAACACCATCACGGTAGTATCTCAGTTGGCTTACACGTGTAAAAAGAAATTTTCAAAGAGCAATTTCACAGAAATGAAGCCAGTTTTTTTCTTATAAACAAATCACCATTTCTTGGTTCAAAACTGACATCTGTTATGAAAATTACCATATCACATATTTGTAAGATGACAAGGAGTAACTCATCTTCAAAGTGCAAGTAAGTCTATTTACAACCACAAAAAAGGCAATGATGAGGAGAAAAGGATTTTTAAAAAATATACAAAGATTAAAAACATTTGGGATGCAAAATTAAACAATTTTTCTGGTTAGAGGATAAAAGAGAAAAAGTGATTGAATTACAGATGCTGATTTCAGCTATACATACTATATAATGGGATCCAAGATCTTTAACAGCTTGCTTGCATTTTTTTTCTACTTACATAATGCTCTGGAAATTTCTGGTAGAAATTACAGTGTCTCAAAGAGAGAAATACACACTAAGCATGTCTTGCTACTACTTCATGAATGTCGTAAGACCCATTTATGGATTAGAGTTGGTGTAAAAAGCCATTGCCTTGAGTTGAAAAATGAATACTGTAAAAGCTCAATACAAATCCTCCAAAGCACATGCACTTCTAAATCTTTTGGTAATTACATTCATATTTAAGCATAACCAAAATAAAGAAGAAGACTGAAAACGATTCCCTTTTCTCTATTCCCTATGCCTCCCATGTAGGCTTCTCCAGTTGATAGGGTCAATTTTTAGAGTTGAAAGGGTTGTTCGCGGTAGAGTCTAGTCCACCACCCTCATTTAGGGTAAACAATTTTCCCAAGATCATGCAGCACATTAATGGCAAAACCAAGACTAGAAACCAGGTCTTGACTCCTAGTCTAAAGATGCTTCCCAGCATATCATGCTACCTCTTTTTACAGTATGAGTCACTATAAATACCTGATGAATAACTGTACAATGACAAATGCTGACAGAGCCAACGTGTTTCTGAGACTTGCAGAGGATTACTGCAAAGAACTGATGGAGAGAAAACCATTTCCCCCACCCACCAAAAATATCAAGCACCATCAGCTAAAGGTTTCTTTGCTGGGTCAGCACTCTCAGTTGTAGTAGTCCTCGTAAACTTTATGTCAGCCTGAGGATTGTATTCTGGTGAAATCTGGGCCCTAAAACAATGCCAGTTTCTAAAGGGTAAAGACAAGAGGCAAACAAGGGAAGAAGGTAGACAGGAAAGAAACAGAGAGCAAAAGAATCCAACTGGCTTGGAGATGGGCATTCCAGCATATAGTTAATTATTAGATCTAAATATATTTTTTGAAGCCTTTCCACTTTTTCATATAATCTCATTTTATCTGATTGGTTAATTTGGCCACTTAAAAATTAAATGCATCAAAGACAATGGTGGTCATTACTTTTAAAACTGTGAGACTATTTCAGCCCATGTAAATTCTATGAAGAATATGTTAAATGGCAGAATAGTGATAATTCTCTTAAACCTGATTCTATTAGATTACCACCAAGGAATTAAAGCAGTACTTCATGGGGCTGTTACCATCTTGAAATTTATTTCAGTTGTGGTTAAAGAGAACAGATTGATGCACCAAATATGCAGAACTGAGGAAAGAAGCTGAAATGTCTTTTAAAAAAACATTGCCGTGTATTTATTTAATAAAAGGGCATATTTATTTATGTTTACAAACAAGTTTCAAAAACAAAAGGAAAACATGTATGCTTCTACTTATTAACCTTTTTCAAAATGCCAACAGCCCTCATGCTGTATGAAGGTCACTAAGGATTAGAAAAATCAATACAGTTCACTCACAGTTCACCAAGACATCACTGAACTAACATATTTTAGACAAAAACAAAAAGGACTAAGGTTCTCTTGTAGTTTGATAGTTTGATTTAATTTGATTTGCCTGAAATAACAAAAGCATTTCAAGCATCTTTCATTATGTAGTTGATGTCCTGCGTTAAACAATCTACTAAATTCTGAACAAAAGGTTATTAGCAAGTTTTCAAAAATTTTAAAAATTAAACAGTTGTTTCAAAACCATTAAGTAGTAAATGTATTTAAGAAACTAATTAGGACAGATGCCATAACTTCATTAGAACACCACTGCTCATGTTTTTTTGTTTTGTTTTTTTTTGTTTTTGTTTTTTTAAACAAAGCATTAGTGTTATCTATTTGGCTATTAGTATTAGCAATTTATCTACAATATTTAACAAGGTAAATTGTAGGCAAAAATTTAGTACAGTTTCAATAGAAACACCCCTTTTTTTCCTGAAAATACAGCAGTATTTGAAGGACTAATTTTTCTCTGCATCAGTTATAAGGAAGCTTCCCATCTATGAACAGGAACAAAAAAAGTATCTACAAACCTTGTAAACAGATCTGTATCATTTATAAACATAAATAATCCAAATTATTAACAGCCAACAGCAGAAATTAAAGTATCAATTCAATGATCCAGGGCTCTTTGTCTTGCCCAGCTTTACTCCTCCCTCTCTCCCATCAAGGACTGAGATAAACTAAAGCTCTGCTAATACACTGTGCAGGACCACTCTTGGGTACTACTGATGATCCACGGGTCACTTATGCTGAGTTACTGTTTATCTGTCAGTTCATTTCTCCCACCCCCCAAAAAGCACCCTCAGTCTGGCAGAAAGCTTTGCTTTTTTTTTTTTAAAAAAATAAATCTACATTCGTACAAGTGTGTCTTCTGTTGAAGTCCAAGGACAAGAATACTATCTTGTCCATCACAATATGTGAAAAGACCCAGTTTCAATTTGTTTCTTTACAATGCAGCTAGTGTGTTAACATTCAGCTTACAATCAGAGTGATGTTTCCAAACTATGTAGTGGGCTTCCTGGGGATGAAGAGGTAGCAGACTTGTTCATTTCTATTGTAAGGTGAATTCCGCTGTCAACAGCATTGTTATTTTTGTTGGGAGAGGGTGGAGGACTGGAGTTACGTTTTGTAGGAGCATCATCTTCAGCATCAGTGTCATCGATAAGGGGGATATGAGGCTCTGAATCTTCTATCCTAAACTCAGGATGTGTCATAAAGTTGTGAATCGAACTTCTTGATTCTGGTTTTTCTAACCCTTCATATAAAGAACTACGAAATGCATTCACCACTCGAATCTGTAAGTATCAGAAAACACAGAAAGATGTCAGTACACTTAATTTAACTGAAAAATGGTTCATTTATGAGTTTGAATCCACAAACAGCTAGGTATGAGTGAATCATATTTGCATGTAATGCAGTGGAACTTGCAATACACTGTAAAAAAATGAATATTTTAGTAGGACACTACAGAACAACAAAACCACATACTCTTAAAAATTAAGAGATACAGATTCAAAGTAATTCTAAGACAATCTCATTGTCACTGGCTAAAAATTTAATAGCCATTTTATAGGATTTTTTTCCCTAAGAAAACAAAAACAAAAAACAAAACAAAAACTTAACCATACACAAGCTTAGCTGATTTTTAAAATTAAAAATAATGTATTTTTGAAAACAATTCAAATAAGTTAAACAAAGTCAAGCACAAAGGGTTACTATTTATCATGCTAGGAATTAGGGTGTCACCGACTATGAAAAAGCCAAGCAAATATAAGCCGAATGCCACAATGAACTCACATCTACCCCACTGCTCTCTTAATTAAAAAATAAAGACAAAACCCAAATAAGTATTTATAAATGCCATTAAACAGCTATAAATATTTGAGTATATGCCATTTTTTCTACAAAGTATTAGTGTTTTTCTCTATATAATAGATGACAACTTAATCACTATAGTTCTCTGAAAGGAACAGATTCAAAAGAAAAATTAAAATTCCTGAGAACAATTTCCCAAGAATACACAAAATCTTAAAGTTTATAAGTACCTTCACCCCAAACATAAAGTCCAACAATTTAAGTAAAAAGGGATAATAGGCAACCAAACTCAAAAGTATTATTGCAATAGGGACATTAAGTCTCATTAACCCAGAGTCATTCAGATTAAAAAGAGATGGGCAAGGCCTTACTATACATCAATTCACATAGTGTTTGCTTTTAATTTTAATGAATCTTGTTTAATAATAAGACAATTTATTCATGTTAAGGGAAGTAACTGACAAGTGGAAATCTGGATGTGCATATTAAAAATGTAATGTGGGGTAGGGCCATAGTATTTCCATCACTTCATCTTCCCTCAAATTTGTCTTTCCTGATTTACCAAGCTCTGCCTGTAAGCCGTTTTAGTCTATATTAACAGTCCTTTATAGACAGAGAGTAGAGTGTTAGTTAAGAAAGACCGAGAGGTACAATGGGTTACAACTGAAGAACTGTGCTCAAACAGGTTTCCTCCACTATCAAATGGGAAATAACTATGGCGTCTACACCTAGTGGGGTTGTCACAGAAGATTAAATTAGTCTAAGACAGACTTAGAACAGCATTAGCACACAAGTACCAATACCAGGGCTTCTCCAACTTTCATGTGCATATGAACTAGCTGGAGGTCTTACGATGCAGAGAATGATCCAGTAGGGGCCTGAGATCCTACAGCTCTAACAACCTCCCAAGTGATGCTGAGCTGCTGGGCCCCAATACACACATGGAGCTGCAAATGTCTGTTCTGTACTATCTCCCTCTCTCCCTTCCTTTTTTGTGGTGCTGGGGATTGAACTCTGGGGCATTCTACCCGAGCCCTATTTATTTCAGAAAAACGGTCTTTGATAAGTTGCTGAGAGCCTCACTAAGTTGCTGAGGGAGTTTTGAACCTGCGACCCTCCTGTCTCAGCCTCCCAAGTACTGGGATTTCAGTCATGTATACCACACCCAGCTTGGTCTGTACTATTTGCTATTTTATTATATGCTCTTGTTCTATTCTATCCATGTGTTTATACTTTCATTTCTTAATTTGACAGATGAATAGTAGCAAATAATTTTTAATTTAGTGCTCTCATACCCTTTCTCCTTTAGTAAGATGTAAAGTGCTTAACATATGGAATGTAAACAATGCTTGCTAATGTATGTCACTATCACTATGAACTACATTATGATGTGAGACTATAATGCACCAATAAAAATATAAATAAAAGCCGGGCGTGGTGGCACACGCTTGTAATCCCAGTACTTGGGAGGCGGAGACTGGAGGATCCGGGTTCACAGCTAGCCTCAGCTACTTAGTGAGGCCCTCCACAACTTCGTGAGACCCAGTTTCAAAATAAAGTATAAAAAATAGGGCCGGGGGCGTAGCTTGGAAGTAAAACGCCCCTGGGTTCAATCCCCGGTACCGCAAAAAAAAAAAAAGTTTTACTGTGAAATCTTACAATTCATATTTTATACATACAAACATTAACAAGTATCCTTACTGTCCTAATAAGCTGTGAAGTTTAAAAAGCAAAGAGTTAACTTCCTAAAAGAAAAAAAAAGTCTGTTGGTGTCAGTAGCCAGCAGGCACAAAGGAGAATAGAAATTGGGAGGATCAGTCAGCAAACCTGACAGGTGATGAGAGCTATTCGAAATTACTGTGAAGTTGCGGCTAATTTGACTAGGTTGCTCGTACTGCTCTTAATGGTGACAGAACACTTAAGTTTTCTGTTTTTTTTTTTTAATTTTTTACCAGACTGGGTATAAAAGGGAATGGTGAAGGATTAAGGGGGAAATAAATTCATTTTTGAATGTTTAAGGGAAAATATCTAGGACTCAGAAGAAAGGTATGGGCTTAGGACAGACACCTGTGAGTTAGCAAAGCTCTAAGAGGGTACAGTGTAAAGTCTGAACAGTGGGGGGCAGCAGGTTTATGTGTATACACAGTTACTCATATTTGTGGCAGGTGAAACCACTGAAGTCCTTTCAATCGAAACTTAGTCAGAATTTTTTTCTTCCATCTCAAAGAATTCACTAGGAGGATATTAGAGATATTTTATTCTAACCAATTTATAAATGATGAAATTGAGCAACTGAGAGGATGGGTGTCTGACTGTCAAGTCACTCTTAATTAGTGCTGAAAAGTCTCAGAACCCAGGTTTCCGGACTCCCAATTCCAGGTTCTCTGGAAATCAGTAAAAGACAAGAACACACAGACATTTACTTTATTGCTAACTTCACCAGAATAAAACATTTCATAAGATTAAAGTTCATGCTTGCTTTCTTTGGCTCCTCTACTTAAGCCACATGGCTGTGGTTAGTTGCCAGTGCAGTGAAAGGCAGTTGAGCGATGCTCGGAAGCAAGACGTGCCGTGTCAAAGAGCAGCTCCCACATGAGATATACACAACATGATCCACGTGAACCACGAATCACTGCACTGTATCTGTTTTACTTTCTACTTATAAAGAATATAAATAAGAATACAATCGAGATGTAAGGCACAACACTGAGTTGTGCAGCTCAGATCTTAAATGTCTTAAAGCCCCAAAGGCCCAGGTGTTAAAGGTTTGGTCCCCAGGGTGGAGCTACTGAGAGGTATTGAACTTTTGAGGGGTGGGGCCTTGTAGGAGATCCTTGGGACATTGGGGGTGAATCCTCAAAGGGGATTGTGGGACTCTGACCCACTCTCCTGGCCCCTTTTTGTTCCCTGGCTCATGATGTAAGCAGTTCCACATCACCATGCACTCCTGCCATGATGTGCTGCCTCACTACAACCCCAAAGCAAAGGGGTCACTCAGTCATGGGCTGGAACCTCCAAAACTATGTGCCAAAATAAGCCTTTTCTTTTGATAAGTTAATTATATCAGGTGTTTTGTTATAGTGACAGAAAGCTGACTAACACACTGAGCTACAACTGTTTTTAACTTTTACTCCTTTCTACATGTAAAACCTCACAGTATAATAGTAATTCTGAGGAAAAGCATAATTTTGTACATTATATTTTAGGTAAGTAGAAACTGTATTAATACCACAAAGAATCCAGTTTAAGCAAAAACCTAAGAAGTAATTCTAATTTCCCACTCTTGATCATTTAAAACCTATTTATTCAGTCTTTTAATTCTTTCTACTTTTATTATCTATCGAGACCTACCATATACAACATTATTCCTCCTAAAATAGAAAACTTCAATAATTCCTACGCCCAGAAAAATTTTAATAAAGTAAATTATTCAACAGGGGAAAAAGCAGAAGAAAATACTGCATGAAGCAAAATATGGCAAACAAAAAGGTCGAAGTGATTATCATAATTATACAGTAATTTTAAGAAACTTGAAAATGATTATCAAGGTAAATAATAAATTTAAGTAACAAGTCAAAACAAAATCAGGTACTCTGTAAAACCACACATTTTTTAAACACCATCCTAACTTTTGATAGCAGAAAAGATTAACAATATTGTTGCCCAAAACATGGTATTCAAGGAGATAGCTCTAAATGTAGCAGTATATATATTAATATTTTGTCTCTGAGCCATTTGAAAGTGGCACACATGACATTTCATCCCTAAGTACTTTAACATATACCTCCTAAAAATAAGAAGTCATATATAATCATGCTATATTATCACATTCAAGGAATATAACACTGATACCATATTATCAAATATATAGTCCATATTCAGATTTCTCCAGTTGTCCTCCAAATGTCCTTTATAGCTTTTTTGCTCCATGATCCAAGAAAGGATCATCAACAGTGTGTGTTATTACTCTTTAGTCTGTAATCTTGATCTATTCCCTGCCTTTATTTTTCATGACAAGGACTTTTTTTGAAAAATCTAGGCCAGTCATCTTTTAAAGTATCCGACATTCTGGATTTATCTGATTGTTTCTACTGATTAGCTTCATGTTAAAATTTTTTTTGACAAGCTTATCTCATGGATGGTATGTATTCTATTCATTTTTATTTTGGCAGTATTTTAAATAATTGATCGTATTTTTTAATTTGGAAGGGTGTCACATGACCTTACGCATACTTGGTGACTATATTTCTTAGTCTAATTGTGTTTCAGGCTTTATGTTAAATACCAAGTCAGTTACAAACTCTGTTTTAAGAGACACATGCACACACCTGCCCCAGCCTCTTTTCTGATGCCCGGCTATATATGGAACCTGAGTAGCTGAACTCTCGTGCGAGGGGGAGTAGTGTTATACTTAAGGGAAGAAGAAGTATACTTCAGAGAGTGGCAAAGTAAAGATGTGGTTGTTGTTTCATCAAAGTTTGAAATGTTTACTTCTTTATTCTATATCCTGTGCTCTTGGAATGTAAGAAGTATCCAGGGGAGCCGGGCGTGGTGGCGCACGCTTGTAATCCCAGTACACTGGGAGGCGGAGACCGGAGGATCCAGGTTCGCGGCCAGCCTCAGCTCGCTCGCTCTCTCTCTCTCTCTCTCTCTCTCTCTCTCTCCCTCTCTGTCTCTCTCTCCCCCTAGTGAGGCCCTCCGCAACTTCGTGAGACCCAGTTTCAAAATAAAGCATAAAAAAATAGGGCCGGGGGTTTAGCACGGAGGTAGAACGCCCCTGGGTTCAATCCCCAGTACCGCAAAAAAAAAAAAAGAAGTATCCAGGGACTGGATCATATCTTGTTAATGAGGTTATAATTACTAAACACTAAAAGCAATAGTACTATTGCTGTTAACCTTAAATTTCTTTGAACCTTGCTGATGGGGAGCATTGTCCTAAGTCAATATAGGGAATTAATTTAGTGTTAGTATATTTATCAAAAGGCTTATTTTTTCACTGTACTTCTGCCCTAATATTGAATAGCCTTAGAAATATCTGTGAATGTTAACTTTCTTTTAACTCTTGTTTGGAGCCCTTGCCTTGCTAAATGGAAAAAAAATCCCTATCAGCTTTGTCAAACTAGATTTGAAACATCTCCAGTGAGTGTCTTACCCCCCCCTCCTTGTTTATTATCAAGATCTTTGCTCTTTAAAATCTCTAGATAAAACATTCTGTAGTTTTTCTTTATTTGTAAAGTGTATCATTCTAACTTCACTCTTAACCACTACTAATTCCTTTTGCTGAACAAATAGCTAAGATTTCTGGAAAGGAGAAACTTGAGAAAAAAATTGGTCTTATAGGCAAAGGGTCATCAGACTATTACCTGTGGGTCAGATCTATTCTGTCCCCTGTCTTTGAAAATAAAATTTTATTGGAACACAACCATACCCTTTCATTTAATTATTACTTTATAGCAATTTTTGCACTAAACGGGCAGAATTGGATAGCCATGGCCAGAGACTATATAGCTTGAACAACAACACCCCCCCCAAAACCAAACTATTTACTATATGTCCCTTAACAGAAAACAAGACCACCCTATTCCAGATAATTTAAAACACTACACATTATACAGGTGGGTCTTTGAGAAAATTCAATACGCAATTACTCAGCTTTGAAAAACAGCCTAGATTTTTTTTAAAAGTCTTTTATTACCGGGCGTGGTGGCGCACACCTGTAATCCCAGTACTTGGGAGGCTGAGAGGAGGATCCGGGTTCGTGGCCAGCCTCAGCCACTTAGTGAGACCCTGTTTCAAAATAAAGAATAAAAAACAGGGTTGGGGGTGTAGCTCGGAGGTGGAATGCCCCTGGGTTCAATCCCCAGTACCGCAAAAAAAAGTCTTTTATTCTACCACTGCTGTTCTTTAAGTTAACGTGCATAAGTAAAAAGAATGATTAATACAAACTTCAGAAATGGAAGTCATTTCCTTCAGGTAATTTCTTCCTGACTTCTAGGGTAGGTTAAGGACCTTGCCATAAAATGTAGAAATTTCTAACTGCTTTTTTCCCTCACTAGACTAGGATTTGGAGATTTGAAACATGTTCAATGTATGGCAGGCCTTCCATAAGTGTTTGTGGGACATTTACCGTCAAGGGTTGGGTGATAAGAAATCCACTGACAAAGGAGGCAGCAGCGGAGGCGGGGGGTGGGGGGGAGGGTTGTCCCAACTAAATTTCTTGTACCAAGCATAAGGCCAGGTAATTTACATTTACCATTTCATTCAGGAAGGCAATTTTTTTTTTTTTTTGGCGGTACTGGGGATTGAACTCAGGGGCATTCTACCACCGAGCTACACCCCCAGCCCTATTTTTTATTTTGAAATGGTCTCACTAAGTTGCGGAGGGCCTCACTAAGTAGCTGACGCTGACAGTGAACCCAGATCCTCTGGTCTCAGCCTCCCAAGTACTGGGATTACAAGCGTGCGCCACCACGCCCACCCAGGTGGGTAATTTTTAAAAGGAAGATTCCTATCTCCTATCTGTCCAAGTAAATATTAAATCCCAATGAAGATCAGTTTGTCTTTAGACCACTTGTCTGCTCTTTGCTTTATACCATGCTGCCTCTACTTATTAGCCATGAACAAGTTATTGAAACTCCAAGTCAGTGTTCACACCTGTAAAATGGGACAGTTCTTGTTCTACCTGTTTTACAATATTGTTAAAAATATCAAATAAAAATGACTCAAGCAAGCAGTGAATAAAAGCACCGAGTAAACAGTCTGTGCTCCTTCTCCCTTAATTCACCCTGTCTCCAGCTTGCCAAGACTCCTCCAGTTCTTAACTGGCTGGAGTCCAAATGCAAAAGACCGGTCTCTGCCTAATACAAGTCTAACCTTAAGAATCTCAGCAATTTTGGAGGTGGGGTTGGGTTTATATTTTTAGTGCCTTCAATATACTGAAAATCCATGAAATAGAAAGTCCCTCATTTACAAAAGATCACATAGGATATAAGACTTTGGAGAGTTTGTCATTTACTGAAAACCTGAAAGAAATTTGTTATTCTAGTCAATTGGTAGATGTTACAACATAGAATGGTTCAATAATTAATCAATAATAAACTTTCCCTATTCCTTCTTAAACTTAACAGAATATTTCTTATATTTTATGTAATTTAAAACTAAATTAATTTTACAAATGGGGAAACCCCCAAACAATCATTAATACCATAAAAGTTTATATAGGGTCCCCCTCCAAAAAATAATATTCAAAGCAAGGAAAACAAAGTTCAGGTTCAGAAGGCATGCAATTGACTACATATAACTGAGAACTTTTCTTCAGGCAACTTAATTCCAAAACTGGACAAGATAAATGTTGAAATGCGAATAAATTCATTTTTAGCTTTATAAATGCAATTTCCTGGTTCTGTTAGCTTCAAATCACATGCTTCTGGGAACCATGCAGTACAAACATATTTAAAGGCATATACTCAAAAATTTATAGTAGTTTCACAAATTCTAAACTACAATTTTATTCCCCATATTAACTGTAAGAGTTAGCATAGAGACAAGCTCACAGATTTCATATCCAATCTTTGGTTACAATTGTTCCACCTGTTATCTAGCCCTCTAAGAAAAAACAACAACGACAACACTTTGAGGTCTCAATTCACTTTACAAAAAGAAAGCTTTATGAAAAGCCTGAACAATGAATTTAAACATTAAGGAGAAAATGAGAAACGTTAGGTGTGTGAAGTAGGAAATGTTAATTTCATGCACTTAGGAACACACACTCACACCCCACAGTAGTAGAAGCAGTAGAAGAGGAAAACACTACATGTGTAGGGGTAGAAATATTTGTTACATCATGATGCTGGCTGGCGATGGAGGGTTGCCGCCTTAGAGCCCCCTGAATGGAACTTCCACTCTGGAAAGCATTCACTACATCCATCTGCAAGGAATCAGAGATTGTGACAGCTTGCTCAGCAAGAGAGAGAGAGAACAAGAGAAAGGACCATTCCATCTATCAACATTTAAAAAGTAAAGAAAAAGGCACTTCTTACAGAGCAGATAAATAGGCAAGAATAGCATTTTGAGATGAAAGGAAAAAATAAAAAGCTAGGAAAAAAGGAGCTTAGGGGCATATAAAACACATTCTTTCATAATCAGTTAAAAGTGTCACTCATTCCAGCCACCAGTAGTATTTTTCAAAAGAATAAATTTTGTGGGTTGGGAAGGCTAGAAAGGAAGTTAAGAAGCACACGCGAACCTCCTCCCCAGGTCAAAAGTCCTTGCTCCCAGAATCTCTCCTACCTCTTTACCAGGCCCATACCTGCGTTTGGATTCTGTTCAGACCTCTAAACCACAAGATCTGACCACGCCGCAACTCCCTCTCAGCGTGATCAATCTCTTCAACGTCCTCTGCTAATTCCTCCTCAGGTATTTCTTCCTTCTGTGTTCCATGACCAGCTTCTTTTAGGAATTTTAAACGACTAGTTGGAATTGTTGAAATAAGCTACAATATAGGGGAAAGAACTTAGAAATAAATCATATCAAGTACACTTAAACTGATCATCTTTATACAAAAAGTATTAAAAATTGCAAGAATATCCAACCATCTTTACCAATGAAGCAATGAGATCCTGTTGATCAGACATTCTCTCCCAGACAAAAGATTTAAGTTTGAAGGACAAAAAGTTTTCCTGAATAGGAATTAACCTGATTACATTTTTTTCATATTTTAATTCAGACATTCACAACAGTACATTGTATAACCTATGCTCCAATATATATTTACTTAAAACTCCTATTAATTGTATTTACTCCAAATAAAATGAAAATGGCAGGTGGTCTTATTGGATGTAAGACAAGCTTATATTAAATTAGTGCTATAAGAATTCAATGAGAAAAAGCTTACCAAAATTTAGGAAATCAGTTATATTGAAAATAGTTTTATTAAGTCTACTTGTTTTTATAAAATGCAATTATTGAAAAATGAACCAACACTGATAATGATGCCAAGTAGGAACAGATACCTCAGAAACCATAGAGAATACCCAAAACACCAACATGTATATACTTGCTTATAAGTATTAAGAGTCACTTCCTACAGAAGTTTATCAGGGGAACAAGCATGCAGTCAGATATGGAGTAGCTTGGAGAACTTCTAGTCAACCAATTCATTTCACTGAGGTGAAACAGGATCAAATATACATGAAGCGACTTGTTCATGCAGTGACTAGGGCTCCAGTTCTCCTGGCCACCAAAACCAGTGCTCTTTCTATCACTGCACACTTCAAATCAATAGACCTTGCCATTTTAAGCCTGTTGGGTGTGTATGCTGTACTGCATTTGCTCTTCCTGAAATTAGTCAGAAATTTTGGAAGTTGTAGGGTTGTGCTCTGCCTATCAGAATGCCTATCAGAGAACATTATGAAATAATCAGAATGGCAACCAAGAAAGAAATATGGACAAAATAGGGATCCTACTTAAAAGATCTCTAATTATGAAGTCTTCAAAATGAGTAAGAAACTCAGAACCTAAAAACACAATTAAGAAAAAGGTAAGGAAAAAAAAGGTAAGATAAAAAGGTATAAAGATTAAGCTAAATTCAAGTAATATCTGAAAATTTGATGATACAATTAACTTACACAAGATATATACCATAACTTCCTAATTTGAATTTATGAAAATGTGTATATAGACTATCAGCTAGTTTTACTGTATTGACAATGGGCTTAAAATGAACAATGCACACATTATTACTACTTATATTTAAAAAATAATGACATGCATTTGCAAGTAAGCTGACTATAGTAAAGATGAGGTGTCTCTCATTTTCAGGCATTTTTATACATAGAATGTTAACATTATTCTATCCAAATACTCTTGAAGTGCCATTTTGAGTTCCTGTTTTCCAGATACCATTATTTTAATGGAAACAGCTCTAACCGAAATTCAAAATTTTTCCTATTCTACATTTTGTATTAAATTACATTTACTTTCACATTTTTGTAAAATAGTTTATTCTGAAAATGTAAAATTAGGCAATAGAGTGAAAGATATAGATATTAGCATCCTAACCATTATAAATACATCATTGTTCATAAGTGCTACAAAATTTGTTCTAAAAAAGTTAAAAATAAACATAAACAAAAGTCATAATAAACGAGTGACATACTAAAACAAATATTACAATTTCAAAAGAAATCCTTGAATTCCCCTTTCTTGACCAAATAGCAACTACTTAGAATCAAGTAACAGACCTGAAGAAAATATACAGTAAAAATGTTTTTAAAAATCACTTTAGGTTTTGACAAAAATGAGATTTTTACCTGGCCCCAGAGTAATGTCCCCATTCCTAGGAATATTGACCATAGCCACTGTTCTATTGAGAGTTCTGAACAACTGAAAGGTTTTCCACCAAACTGCACAATTATTATCTGAGGAATAATCAAGAGTAAACTTATTTAAATCTTTTAAATGTTAAAATTTGTATTCTTAAAAAAACACCAAATATATGTCTTCTAAAACTCAAGGCGAACAACTGCTATTATAACAGTCACAGCTGAAAATAAGACAACTAAAATAAGGTGAAATCTCTGCCCCAAATGTTAAATGCATGCATTTTTCATGTTTAAATTATGCTTAAAAAGAGTTAAAAAAATTTATGATTAAGAAAAGTAACTTTACATTGTTTCCAATATAACCCCAAGTAACTATATTCTCTTGTGGTTTATATAATTCTCTGAATATTTTAAGCCTTTAACAAAAGATGGTATATTTTTGTGGGAAAAAAAAACAAATGCTATGGAATAGTGGACAAAATATGCAAACCTTTTTTCCCCTTCTATATATCTCTCCATTCCTAGTTAGCATTTAGATGTTAGGATAACTATGAATGGAATGTAAGAGAAGAAAAGCAACCTGCAAAGTTCTATGAAATACAAGCCGACTCAGGAGGTCCTCAGAAATTTGTTCTCTCTTAAAGAGAGTGAAGTCCAATGATGCCATAAAGATAATTTTTAATTCAGTGCTTGTGCTTCCCTCCTCATTCTAAACGTCCTAAAACAGTACATACAGGAATACTAAGGATTGAGTAACAAAATAGTCACCCTCCTGTGAGTCTAACAAGCCTCTCTCTGTTGTTAAGAGTTGTCAAATACTGAAACTAGAAAGAATAATTTTGGTAGATAACAGTAGTTAATATTTTTATACTTTTCTAAACAAGTTAAAAATTTCATTCTTTGTCTTTATTTGTTAATTTCAGTTTTTTTAAAGTCAAGGTTATTTGTCCACTTCTCTAGATAGAGTCCCAAGATTTGTTTGTGGCCCAGATTATAACTGATTTGAAAATCAGGTCTGGATTTGTATATAGAGATAAAACTGAAATACTTTTCTTTCATAAACCAAGAAAACAATGTGTAAAAAAGTTCAATATTTACTTATCAAGCGTTCCTAATATTTTTAAACATGTAAATACATCTTTTTTTGGTATACAATGGATGTGAAAAGGTAGATATTAAGATACTGGGGGAAAATAAGTAATTATATGACTGGCTGACTTAGTTTCATATAAAATAATTTTTCATTTGAGTGTTGGAAGAAATAAAATTATTTGGTTAGTTGTGGCATTGACTTCTAAGAACAAGAGATCAAATTTCCATATTCTTTAATATACATTTTAGATCAGCATAACAACTCTAAACATCATCAAGAAGCACTCCTCCCCCCACAGCTGTCAAGCTCTGGAATAAGGTACCTGTTTAGTGAATATATCCCATATAATAATCACATTTCAAGCTATCTTTTCCAGTTTACCCACCTGTACCACAAAAGTGCCTAGAACAATTGTGCAGAAGATGGCATTATTAAAGATTCCTTCAAACACATTTCTTTCACCATGAATTTTCCGGGCATTGATTTCATTGAAAAGTTGCATCAGCACAAAGGTATTAAAAACAATAGTATAATGTTCCGAAGGAGGAGCGTGCAGAGGAGCATTTCTTCCACTATCAATATCAAAAAACTTTTCCCCTGAAAAAATGAAAAATTACTATTTTGTAATTATCATACAAATATTTTAACATTTCTTTTTTTTTAAAACTAATTTTTTTTTTTTTTTTGCGGTACCGGGGATTGAACCCAGGGGTTTTCTACCTCCGCACTACACCCCTGGCCCTATTTTTTATACTTTATTTTGAAACCGGGTCTCACGAAGTTGAGGAGGGCCTCACTAAGTACAGAGAGAGAGAGAGAAAGAGAGCGCGAGCTGGGGTTGGCCATGAACCCGGATCCTCCGGTCTCCGCCTCCCAAAGTACTGGGATTACAAGCGTGTGTAATTTAACATTTCAAGGAAGTATGCAATAATAAAAAGCCTTAGCCAGACTACTTCATCTGGAGTGACAGCACAGAAAGCGTCAGAAGAGACCTAGGGTTATCTAGTACAACTTTGTTTTATAGATGATGAACCTAAAACCCCCCCAAACGATGGTGACATGCTCAAGATCAGGTAACTAAGGTAGAGGCAGAGCCAGGATAACCAGAACTCTTTACCCCCACTCTCTATCATACTGCCTCCCCAAATTTACTAAGCATTCCTTGATGAGGAAAATTAAAGACAGATGGGGAGTCAGGAACAGAACCTAGGCTCTTGAAATTCTGTAACTAAAGCATGTTGGGTAGTATTAACTTGGAATGGAACAATTAACCAAAACTTTATTAGACACTGAGTTCTTACCAGCAAATAAGAGTGTAAAAACTACTACGAGTTGATAGAATGCATGACCCAAAATATTCTTCATCATTGTGCGTGAGATGAGAGGCTTATTTCTACCATAAGGTTTCCGAAGCAAGAGAGACTCGGTGGGTGGTTCCGTTGCCAGAGCCAGGGAGGCAAGTGTATCCATTATGAGGTTTACCCACAGCATCTGCACAGCCTTAAGCGGTGAATCCTAGAAAAGATATTTTTTCTAATAGACATTCACAACTATCCAGGGACTGAGCAATTCTCAGGAAGACTTTAGGATTTAAAAACTTTAGGGGGAGAAAAGGATTACATTTTTATGGTAATTAACCTAAAATATTAAGCGTTAGCTTATTTAAATACTTAAGTACTTTAAAAAAGCAGACTATATATATTTTTGCTTTCATTCAAATAAACAAGTTTTAATAAACACATTGCCACCTACTTGAGTAATACAAGCGCCCGTGAAAGCAACAATGACTGCTACTACATTAACAGTAAGTTGGAATTGAAGGAATTTTGAGATGCTGTCATAGACATTTCGTCCCCACATAACTGCTTTGACAATGCTTGTAAAGTTGTCGTCTGTGAGAATAATATCAGATGCTTCTTTAGCTACATCAGTTCCAGCAATACCCTGTTTAAAAAAAAATTCTGTGAATAGACTGTTCAAAATATAACTTTTATATATTCAAAGTAATAATACACAATAAAAAATTTACCATTATACTTAATAGTGACTTCAATTTATATTTAAGAAGGTAATATAAGTGTCACTGAGAAAGACATTCTGGCTTAACAGAAATCAAACATAAAAGAGTGAAGCATGGAAGATAAAGTTCAAGTAGAGTTAAAAATGGAAGAATGAAGCCGGGCATGGTGGCGCACGCTTGTAATCCTAGTACTTGGGAGGCGGAGACCGGAGGATCCGGGTTCGCGGCCAGCCTCAGCTACTTAGTGAGGCCCTCCACAACTTCATGAAACCCGGTTTCAAAATAGTATTAAAAATAGGGCTGGGGGTAGAATGCCCCCGGGTTCAGTCCCCGGTACGGCAAAAAAAAAAAAAAGGAAGAATGAACAAAGGCATTACCCAAATTCCTTCCAAAGGTCACACAAAAGGTATATTGAAAAAAAAACTCACAAAGACAAAAATTAGAGGGAAAGGAGAAGAAAATCTTAGAGACTAGAACGCAGATAAACAAATGGTAAACAACTCAGCAGTCCCAAGAAGGCTGAATCCTAAAGTCAATGGTAGGGAAAGCAGACAAGTATTATTTTTGTGGTACTACAGAACCCTCCTATGAATGTCAGATTTGGCAGTGTCAAGTTGCATTAGAAGTAGGGGTGAAGGTAGGGATGAAAACAGAGGATCTCTTGAAGGCCTACTGAAGACCCTGAAGAAGCACTTAGAAGCTTCAAACTATTAACAACATCGTCAACAGTAGAATGGGATGTATTAATATACCGTGGATTAATAAAAATGAGTGAACTTCAGCTAAATAGATAAGTCTCATAAACAATGCTGAACAAAAGGTGGACTCAAAGTAATATACAATGTATGATTTGTCTGCAAAGCTCAAAAACAAGCAAAAGTAATGATCTTCAGGATACTGGATATCTGCAGAGACAAGGCAGACTGGGTGGGGCTCCTGGG
>PVJS01026370.1:0-27057 GCA_004027185.1 Glis glis | reverse complement strand
CCCCAGCACCAAAAAAAAAAAAAAAAGAAGAAGAAAAGAAAAGAAAAGGCAGAAGCAGAAGAGTGGGTGCCGTCCTCGGTGTGAAGGTGACATGAGTGGGCTTCGGGAGGCCCCCTGGTCCCAAGGTCACTGGTGGGGAGATGGGTGACAGCAGGTCTTCAGCCCGGCCTGGCTGGGTCAGCGAGTCTGGTGGTTTGTGGGTTCTTTTTGCAAATCCCCGGCTCAGTTCCCAACCCTGCCCTCCTTAAGTCCTACTATTGTCACTTCCAGCTCCCCATTCTCTGGAGTCTTAATCCTCTCTAAGGTGATATATTTATACTCAGGAGCTCAGCGTTATCTATAGGGCAGGTCATGGGCAACTGATCCTCGTGAAAAGCCAAATCGTAGATTCCTCAGGCAGAGGCTAAATCAAGTCATTTCGTTCATAAAATTTCCTGGGCACAGTACTGTTCTGTACCCCTCCATGCTGCTTAAATAACAGCGACTCCTAGGGCTGCACAGGAGCCGTGCCACGGCGGCCAGGGAGCAGACCAGGGAGGCTGGAAGCACCGGCAGGCAGTCCTCAAGGCTCCCGCTCCGGTCCTAAGGTCCCATTCTCCTTCTCACTTCAACCAATGCCTGCTCACCTGGATGCTCAAAAGAAGTCAAGGAAGGAGCCGGGCGCGGTGGCACACGCCTGTAATGCCAGTCCTTGGGAGGCTGGGACAGGAAGAACACAGGTTCGAGGCCAGCCACGGCAACCTAATGAGAACTAAAAATAAAATAGGGCCTAGGGGTGGAGCTCAGAGGTAGACTGCCTCTGGGTTCCATTCTTAGTACTAAAAAGAAGAAAAAGTCAAGGAGGAGCTGTGACAGACAGGAGTGACATCTCCCACAAGCCCCTCCCTGGTATCACTGTGCTCTGTTACCCGACACGTATTTGAGTTCCTTGTACGTGCCAAGCACTGTTATTATTATTATTTTTTTCGGTACTGGGTATTGAACCCAGGGATGTTCTACCTCCGCACTACGCCCCCGGCCCTATTTTTTTTTTATACTTTATTTTGAAACCGGGTCTCACGAAGTTGCGGAGGGCCTCACTAGGTAGAAAGAGAGAGAGAGAGAGACAGGGAGAGAGAGAGAGAGAGCGCTGAGGCGAACCCAGATCCTCCGGTCTCCGCCTCCCAAAGTACTGGGATTACAAGCGTGCGCCACCACGCCCAGCTTATTATTTTTATTATTATTATTTAGTGTATGTGTGTGTGTGTGTATGTGTGTGTGTGTGGTATTAGGGATTGAACCCAGGGGCATTCTACCTTTGAGCTACACCCCCAGTCCTATTTTATTCTTTACTTGGAAATAGGGTCTCACTAAGTTGCGGAGGACCTCACTAGGTTGCTGAGGCTCGCCTCAAACCTGAGATCCTCCTGTCTCGGCCTCCCAAGTACTGGGATTACAAGCCTGCGCCACCATGCCCCAGCAAGAAAGCAACGTTTGAATGTTTCAGAAATGGTAGAGAAATTGGTGACAGCAAGGCCAGGGGAGCATTTCTCACATTTTAGGGTGTGTTGGAAGCACCAGGAAGGCTTTGCTGAAACAGAGATTGCTGGGCCCCAGCCCCAAATTCCCAATCCCTCAGGTCAAGGTGGGGCCTGAGAATTCGCTTGTCTAATAAGATCCCAGCTGCTGCAGGTGTTGGCCTGGACCACAGCACATGGGGCGGGGGCTCTGCAGTTAAGGAGGACAGGACCTTTGAGCCAGAGTGGAATACTGCCCTGAGACAAGCAGTGACGTCACCAGCCAGCTAATGACAGCAACCAAGAACAACAACTTGGTGAGACTCTGTTTCAATTTGTGTGTGTGTGTGTGTGTGTGTGTGTGTGTGTGTGTGTGTGGTACTGGGAATTGAACCCAGGGGCATTTACCTCCAAGCTAAACCCACAGTCCTATTTTATTTTATTTTATTTTTATCTTGAAACAGGGTCTTCACTAAGTTGCGGAGGGCCTCACTAAGTAGCTGAGGCCGGCTGCGAACCTGCAATCCTCCAGTCTCAGCCTCCCAAGTACTGGGATTACAAGCCTGCACCACTACGCTCGGCTTCAAAATTTAAAAAAATAAAAAGAGGGGTGTACCTTGGAGGTAGAATGTCCCTGGGTTCGATTCCCAATATCAAAAAGATAGGAAGCCAGGCATGGTGGCGCACGCTTGTAATCCCAGTATTTGGGAGGCGGAGACTGGAGGATCCGGGTTCGCGGCCAGCCTCAGCTACTTAGTGAGGCCCTCCGCAACTTAATGAGACCGGTTTCAAAATAAAAAATAAAAAAATAGGGCCGGGGGTGTAGCTCAGAGGTAGAACACCCCTGGGTTCAATCCCCAGTACCGAAAAAAAAAAAAAAGATAGGAAACGAGAAAGGAAGAAAGAAAGGAAAGAAGAGGGGAGGAAGGGGGGAGGAAGGGAGGGAGGGTGGGAAAACCAGCACTCTGAGCCTTCCGATTTCTTGGAGGTATCATTTTTGTGTTGTGTTAAAATAGCATGACTATATAGTTGATTCAAAAGCAAATTTGCACAACCTTTAATATAAAAGTAGGGGTCTTCAAAGATATTTTAGGCCGTGCTCCAAAACCTTCTCCTGCATTAGGCCTTTGCTGGGAATGTGTGAACAGCCCCGCCTCCAGGACTGGGAAAGGATCAGAGGGGGCATTTGTACTTCAAACTGGAAAGAAAAAAACTTGCAAGACTCCAGTGTGATCTGTGAGGAGCTGCAGATGCTGCTCCCTGAGCCCTTCCTGTCATCAGACCCCGGGAAGAGGCAAGGCCAAGTCACCTGCAGGTTCTGTGCTGTGAGCTGGGAGTTGGTCTCACTTCTTCTCTGGATTTCAGAGGCTCTTGTTTCTCCAAGATGAGCCTGGTGGTGGCCAACTAAAGAGATGGGGAGCCGGGCGTGGTGGCGCATGCCTGTAATCCCAGTCCTTGGGAGGCTAAGACAGGAGGATCACAGGTTCGAGGACAGCCTCAGCAAGTAGTGAGACTCTCATCAACCTAGTGTTTCAGAATAAAAATAAAATAGGGCTGGGGGTGTAGCTCAGAGGTAGAATGCCCCTGGGTTCAATCCCTGGTACCCAAAAATAGATAGATAGATAGATAGATAGATAGATAGATAGATAGATGATAGATGATAGATAGATAGATGATAGATCTGGTACCACAAAAATAAATAATAGATATAGATGATTGATAGATAGATAGATAGATAGATGATAGACAGATAGATGATAGATAGATGATAGATAGATAGATAGATAGATAGATATAGATAGATAGATGGATAGATAGACAGACAGGGAGAGTATATGAGAGGAGACGGTCCCAGCCTGTCATCTAACTTTCTCACGCCACCGCCCATCTGCCTGTTTCTTCCCTTCTCCCTCTTCGGGGTCTGCAGGCAGCTTGGGTGCGCGGTCGCCAGGGCTCGGGGAGGGTGAGGCTGGGGGAGCTTAGCCGGCTGGAGGTCAGACTTTGCAGGGGAAATCTGCTAATGGTCTTAGGGCAGCTTAGTGGCTTGGGCTGCCCCCTTGCTGTCGCCCCTCTGCTGCCCGTCATATTCAGTTGCCCGGGAGACCATGACGAGGCTGGCCCAACAAGGGGGAAGGAGGAAGAGGGCCCCGGCCTGAGGAGTCAGTGCACACAGGCGCTCGCTCCCTGGCCGCCTCGGGCGGAGATGGGGCAGCAGTTCAGCTGGGAGGAGGCGGAGGCAGCCGGCGAGATGGACGTGGCGGAGCTCCAGGAGTGGTACAAGAAGTTCGTGGTGGAGTGCCCCAGCGGCACGCTCTTCATGCACGAGTTCAAGCGCTTCTTCAAGGTCACGGGCAACGAGGAGGCCACCCAGTACGTAGAGGGCATGTTCCGAGCCTTCGACAAGAATGGGGTGAGTCGCCCTGGAGGGGGACCTGTGGCCAGTCCACCTGGCGCCCTTCCCATCCTTGAGTCAAGAGCTCCTCAGGCGGAGCTCCCACGCCGCCCCTGCCTCCTCTCGTCCTGTCCCCACTCTTCTCTCCCTGTCATTCTGTCCCTTCCCCTCTCTGACTCCCTGGGACGTCGCTCAGCTTTCTGATGCTCCCCGCATCCTCTTCCTGAAGTTAGCTGACAGGCAGCCCAGCTCTGCTCTCTGTGTTGTGGCCAGGACTCTGCAGCTAGGGACCAGAGTCCTGTCACTCTAAACCCACCGAGCGAAGGAGAGTCCCACAGGGGACAAGCTATCGCAGCAGAGACCGTGGGCTCCCCCTTGCTGGGGTCCTTCGAACTGAGACTGGTCAGGTCTTCCCCTCTAGAAGAGGCGCCACAATGACTGGGAGAGTGAACGGATTCCTTCCAATGGCGCTAGCCACTAAGAAAATACTAAATTTTGTAATTACACATGTGGGAATTGAATTAAAATTCAATCGAAAGGCCAGGCACAGTGGCACACCTGTAATCCCAGCAATTTGAGAGGCTGAGGCAGGAAGATCACAAGTTCAAGGCCAGCCTGGGCAACTTAGCAAGACTCTGCCTCAAACTAGAAAGTAAAAAGGGTTGGGGGTGTAGAGCAACCCTGGGTTCCAGCCCCAGTATTGCAAAAAAAAAAAAAAACCCCAGGAAATTCAACAGTGATACAATTCTATTATCTAATCAACCATCCATATACATCTTTGGTTAACTGTCCCAATAGTATCTTTTATAGCGTTCTTTTTTCTCTTTCTCTTTTCTTTTTTGATCTGATCACACATTGCACTTACTTTTCCTGTATCCTTAGTCGCCTTTAATTTGAAAACTTTAATCTCAGCATTTCTTTGTTTTCTTTGTTTTTTGTCTTGTTTGTTTCGGTACTGAGGATTGAACCCAGGTGCATTCTACCTCTGAGCTATGCTCCCTGCTCTTTTTATTTTTTATTTTGAAACAGTGTCTCGCCGGGCGTGGTAGTGCACGCTTGTAATCCCAGTACTTGGGAGGCTGAGACAGGAGGATCGCAGGTTCGCGGCCAGCCTCAGCAACTTAGTGAGGCCCTCTGCCACTTAGTGAGACCCTATTTCAAAATAAAGAATAAAAAATAGGGCTGGGAGTGTAGCCCAGAGGTAGAATGCCCCTGGGTTCAATCCCCAGTACCGCAAAAAAAAAAAAAAGAAAAAGAAACAGGGTCTCACTAAATTGCTGAGGCTGTCTTTGAACCTGCCATCCTCCTGTCTCAGCCTCTCAAGTACTGGCATTACAGGAGTACACCGCCATGCCCAGCTAGCTTTTCTTCATTTTAACTGAGCTTGACATTTTTGAAGATTGTGGCCCAATTGTTTTGTAGAAGATGGCACAATTGTTTCTCTACTGTTTCCTTGTGAGATTCAGATTCTGGGAGAAATGCTACCGGTGTGGCCCGCGTCCTCAGTGCGCGGTGGCGGGTCCTCGATGTCGGTTCGCCACGAGCATGGCATATGCCTGGCTTCTCCTCTGCAGTTACTATATGTTCTTTGTAATTAGTATGCATCTTGTCGGTGTGTACCCGTAGACAGGACACATCCTATTGCTCATCAAATTCTCGTCACTAGTTCTGGTGATGAGATAAACTAGTTAAGTTTCTGAGCTCCGTCACCCCTATTTATTAGCTGGCGTCCCACGCCAGGAAGAGCTTCCCTGGAAGGTGTTAAGTTCCTCTGTCAGGGACTGAGCCTCCTTTCTTTCCCATTTAGTCTCTGTCTCCAAACCTACACCTCGCTCCATTCCCACCTTGACACAATCTTTTTTTTTTTTTTTTGCGGTACCAGGGATTGAACGCAGGGGCGTTCTACCTCCGCGCTACGCCCCTGGCCCTATTTTTTATACTTTATTTTGAAACCTGGTCTCACGAAGTTACGGAGGGCCTCACTAAGTAGAGAGAGAGAGAGAAAGAGAGAGAGAGAGAGAGAGAGAGAGAGAGAGAGAGCTGAGGCTGGCCGCGAACCCGGATCCTCCGGTCTCCACCTCCCAAAGTACTGGGATTACAAGCGTGCGCCACCACGCCCAGCTACAGTCTTTTATTTTTATTTGTTACTTCTTTATATATATATATATGTTTGCAGTGCTGGGGAATGGAACCAGGCAAACATTCCAACACTAAGCTGCACCCCAGCCCCTAGGCACAGTCTTTATATCAGGCAGGTTCATGTCTGGACAATGGGTCTGAGATTTCTAGAGCAAACAAAATCTAAGGAGTCCACAGCTCTAACTCTCCTGTTAAAATCCGAGGTGAGTTGGGTGTGGTGGTGCACGCCTGTCATCCCAGTACTTGGGAGGCTGAGACAGGAGGATCACAGGTTCGAGGACAGCCTCAGCAATTTAGTGAGACTCTCCTCAACCTAGTGAGACCCTGTTTCCAAATAAAAATAAAATAGGGCTGGGGGTGTAGCTTGGAGGTAGAATGCCCCTGGGTTCAATCCCTAGTACAAAAATAAAATAAAATAAAATAAAATAAAATAAAATAAAATAAAATAAAACAAAACCTGGGGCAATGGACGGGGTTTACTGGAGACGAGGCAGTTGGAGTGCCTGTCTCTGTTCCCAGCGGCACTCTCTCCTGCGTAGCCCTGGGATGGAAGAAAAAAGAGGGTGGAGACCAAATGTGAAGTGGGATTCTTGTATGACAGCATGGTTCAGGGCTGGTGCACAAATGCGGCTGATTCAGAGAGAAATGGGGCACATAATCCCAGAGCAGGTGCCACGCCCGTCCATCGCCATCCACTCCGGCCTCGCAGTAATCGGAGCTGACGGGCCCTGCGCGGGCCAGATGAGATTAGCCCCGGCCGGAAGCTTCCCAGAAATGATCCTGGGTGCTCCGTGACCTCCCTGTGAGCGGGACTGAGTCTTGAGTCACCCTCTCTCAACCGAACTGTGTTGAGAGAGGATGTTGTGAGAACAGAAGGTTCCAGACAAAGAATAAGGAAGAATCTAGACATCTGGAGAGGAGGGATTTGTCGGTGGTTCGGGCTTTGCGTTTTTCTCCCCTTGGCATCCCCAGACGCCGGGTTAATTTGATGGACAGAAATAGACCTTGGAGCTGGGGTGGAGCCGAGTGACACAGCACTTGTGAGGCCCTGCCCTGGGCTCAGTACCCAGCAGTGAGAGACAGACAGACAGACAGACAGACACAGATGGACCGGGGCTCAGTACCCAGCAGAGAGAGAGACAGACAGACAGAAAGACAGACCTGGGCTCAGTACCCAACAGAGAGAGAGAGAGAGAGACAGACAGACAGACAGATGGACCTGGGCTCAGTACCCAGCAGAGAGAGACAGACAGACAGAAAGACAGTCCTGGGCTCAGTACCCAGCAAAGAGAGACAGAGAGACAGACAGATGGACCTGGGCTCAGTACCCAGCAGAGAAAGACAGAGAGACAGCCAGACAGACAGACAGATGGACGGACCTGGGCTCAGTACCAGCAGAGAGAGACAGAGAGAGAGAGAGAGAGAGAGAGAGAGAGAGACAGAGAGAGAGAAGTGACCTTGAATGAAAACAGAAATTTTTCCAACTTGATGACTTAGAGGAGACAGGTAGCTTAAAAAACTCTGCCCCTCGTTGGCTGGTGGCACCTCTGAATCTTTGGTTTCTCATCTGTAAAATAGGGTTAGCATTTCATACTCAATTCTGTGTGTGTGTGTGTGTGTGTGTGTGTTTACTGGGGATTGAACCCAGGGGCGTTCTACCTCTGAGCTACACCTCCAGCCTTTTTAATTTTTTTGTTTTGAAACAGGGTCTCACTAGGTTGCTGAGAGGTTGCTGAGAGGTTGCTGAGAGGTTGCTCAGTGAGACCTGTGATCATCCTATCTCATCATACTCAATTTTTACTAAAGAAAAAATACAGGATTGGTTTGTAGTAAGCTTAATAAATAATAATTACAAAGATAGCCTTTTAAAGAACAAACAGCCAGTCGTGGTGGCGCACACCTATAATCCCAGCACTTGGGAGGCTGAGACAGGAGAAACACAGGTTTTCGGTCAGCCTCAGCCACTCAGTGAGGCCCTCTGCACTTAGACCCTGTTTCAAAATGAAAAATAATACTTACCTGGCAGGGGAGATGCCGTGATCACGAAGGTGGCTTTCCCAGGGCGAGGCTCATCCCATTTCCCCAAATGCGGGACACTCGACTGCATAATTTGTGGTAGTAGGGGACTGCGTTCGCTCTTTCCCCTGAGAACAAACAAAAAAAAAAAAAGAAAGAAAGAAAGAAAGAAAAATAAAAATAAAATAGAGCTGGAGGTGTAACTCAAAGGATAGAATGCCCCTGGGGTCAATCCTCAGTACCACAAAAATTAAATTAATTATAATAAAGAACAAACAACCACTGCTAAGAATCTACCCTAAACAATGCGAAGGGCGGGGTGTGGTGGCACTCGCTTGTAATCCTAGTATTTGGGAGACTGAGACAGGAGGATCCCAGGTTCAAGGCCAGCCTTAGCAATTTAGTGAGGCCCTCAGCAATTTAGTGAGACCCTGTTTCAAAACTAAAACAATAGAGCCAGGCGTGGTGGTGCATGCACTCTTGTAATCCCAGTACTTGGGAGGCTGAGACAGGAGGATCCGGGTTCGCAGCCAGCCTCAGCTACTTAGTGAGGCCCTCCACAATTTAGTGACACCCTGTTTCAAAGTAAAGAATAAAAAATAGGGCTGGGGGTGTAGCTCGGAGGTAGAATGTCCCTGGGTTCAATCCCCAGTACAATAAATAAATAAATTAATTAATTAATTAATTAATTAATTAATTAAAATAAAAGAATGCAAAGAGAAATACATGGTGATGTGTGCATATATTTATGTTTCACTTCAAATCTCACTGTGATGCTTAATTACAATGAATATATATGTATAAGGGGTGTGGTGGCGCACACCTGTAACCTCAGTACTTGGGAGGCTGAGACAGGAGGATCACAGGTTCACGGCCAGCCTCAGCCACTTAGGCCCTCCGCAACTTAGTGACACCCTATTTCAAAACAAAAAATAAAATATGGCTGGGGGTGTAGCTTAGAGGCAGAATACCCCTGGGTTCAATCCCCAGTACCACACATAAAATAATAATAATAAAAAATAAATAAAAATATGTGTGGAAGCTGGACCTGGTGGCACACACCTGTAATTCAAGTACTTGGGAGGCTGAGACAAGAGGATTGCAGGTTTGAGGACAGCCTCAGCAATTTATGAAGAACCTCAGCAACCTAGCAGGACCGTTTCAAAACAAAAACTAAAAAGGGCTGGGGGTGTAGCTCAGAGGTAGACTGTCCCTAGACTACTCAGTCCCCAGTACATGCATGAATGAATACAGGACCCACCTCTGCACAAAAGTGGCATGGTGCTAGTCACAAGCAGTGTCAGCCCCTCCCTGTCCTCCAGGAAGGAGCGTAGGCGCCTGAGTTAGCCCCACACTCCATGGACTACAGCAGGTGCTGTGAACATTAGAACAGGGAGGGAGAGTACTGGGCGTGGTGGTGCACACTTGTAATCCCAGTACTTGGGAGGCGGAGACGGGATGATCCAGGTTCGCGGCCAGCCTCAGCTACTTAGTGAGGCCTCCGCAACTTCGTGAGACCTGGTTTCAAAATAAAGTATAAAAAATAGGGCCGGGGATGTAGCTCGGAGGTAAAACACTCCAGTACCGCAAAAAAAAAAAAAAAAAAAGAACAGGGAGGGAGAGACAGAGACTGTGGCTGAGGTGGTAGGAGACAGAAGGCTTCCCGGAGGAGGGGACCCTTGAGCTGAGCCCTGTGGTCTCAGCAAATGGAGAACAGCTCGTGCAGTGGCGCAGAGGCCGCGTGGGCTGCAGGGACGAGGAAAGCCCGTCGGGGGGTGGGACAGCCCTGAACAGGGCTCACGCCTGCGCTCTGGGGAGTGGGGCCATGGCCACAGGGGTCTCAGCACATCTGCCCCAACGCAGGACAACACCATCGACTTCCTGGAGTACGTGGCGGCCCTGAACCTGGTGCTGAGGGGGACCCTGGAGCACAAGCTGAAGTGGACCTTCAAGATCTACGACAAGGACTGCAACGGCTGCATCGACCGCCTGGAGCTGCTGGACATCGTGGAGGTCAGCGTCCCTGGCGGGGCTGGTGCCCGGCACTTGGTAGCCCTGGGACTCTGAAGGCTGACCCCTGGCGGCCTGCTGAAGAGGGGTCCTCCTGGGGCTGGGGCTGGGGAAGAGGCACTGGAACCATCCAGAAGGTGTTTTCTGATCACAGTGGAATGTAGCTGGAAATCAATTTCAAAAAGATCATTTGAGCCCGGTGTGGTGGCACACACCTATAATCCCAGTACTTGGGAGGCTGAGACAGGAGGATGGCAGGTTTGAGGCCAGCCTCAGCATTTTAGCAAGGCCCTCAGTGACTGAGTGAGACCCTGTTTCCAAATAAAAAATAAAATAGGGCTGGGGGTGTAGCTCAGAGGTAGAATGCCCCTGGGTTCCATCTCCAGTACCAAAAAAAAAAAAAAAGTAGAAAAATCTCTAGAACTTAGGCAACTTCCAAATATTCCATGAACCAAAGAAATAATATCATACACACACATGCACCAAGTATTTTGAACTCAATAATGATGCATATATACTGCACGTAACACACCAAACTTTGTGGAGCACAGCTAAACCCGGACTTGCAGAGAAATTTATAGCTTTAAAACATAAATATTAGAGCTGGACGTGGTGGCACACGCTTGTAATCCCAGTAATCGGAGGTAGAATGCCCCTGGGTTCAATCCCTAGTACCACACACAAAAATAAATAATAATAAAAATAAATAAATAAATAAATAATATTAGAAAATAAGAAAGGCTGAAAATAAATGATCTAAGAAGCCATCTAGAGCCGGGCGTGGTGATGCATGCTTGTAATCTCAGTACTTGGGAGGCTGAGACAGGAGGATCCAGGTTCGCGGCCAGCCTCAGCTACTTAGGCCCGAACACCTCTAGCTAGACCTGCATTACACCAGGAGCCAGGCTGGAGAATGAGGCGTGGAGACCACGAAGACGCAGCCTCTATCCTTAGGCTCCTGGGCTGGGGCCTGGAGGCGCTCCAGATGTCTGCTCTTCTGCACTGAGTGGCACCTTCCCAAGTGTAGTCTCCTTTGTGAGGAAACAGGGCGGGGAGAAGGCTGGGTTTCCCTCCAGTCCGAACGCCTGTACCCCCATCATCCTACTCCGCACGCGTACAGAATGCACATAGACTCAGTTCTCCCTTCTCTGCATCCCCCCCGGCTCCCTTTGGAGAAATGGAGGCTGGACTGTGACAGGGACTTACACGGCTCACCCCATTGCACTGCGCAGTGGACGCGGAACTGGTGTGGGGCGCATGGGTGTGAGTCCGGGAGGTCCCCCGGCCACCTGCGGCTCAGGGAACTGCCTGAGGACGGGCTGGTTTTGACTTGGATCTGGGTCGGCACCGGCGCCGGGGAGGTGGCGCTGCAGGACGAGGGTCTCTGGGTGGAGGTGAGGCTGGCAGGCTCTCCCGTCACAGCAGCCCGGTTCTCTCCTCTCCGGCAGGCGATCTACAAGCTGAAGAAAGCCTGCCAGGTGGAGACCGGCATGGAGCAGCAAGGCCAGCTGCTCACGCCAGAGGAGGTCGTGGACAGGATCTTCATGCTGGTGGATGAGAATGGGGACGGTAAGGGGGTGGCGCCGAGAGGGGGCTGCTCGCTCTGCAGCACCCTCGCTTCCGGCAGTGTGCTGTGGGCAAGGTTCCCCACTCCCCAGCGTCCAGTACCCTCATGTGTGAGCCGGTGGAGGAGAGGATTACAGGAAATATCAAAGGGCACCACGCAGGAGCACACGTTTATCACAGAATGAAACTTCTCTAGGAGTTGAAGAAGGCCAAGCAATCAAATAGAAGAACTATCCAGGCATGGTGGCTCACGCCTGTAATCCCAGTACTTGGGAGGCTAAGATAGGAGGATCCAGGTTTGAGAACAGCCTCCGCAAGTAATGAGACTCTCATCAACCTAGTGAGACCCTGTTTCCAAATAAATAAAATCAGGCTGGGGGTGTAGCTCAAAGGTAGAATGCCTTGGGGTTCAATCCCCAGTAGCGCACACACACACACACACACATACACAAAACTAAAAAAGGGCTGGGGTGTGGCTTAGAGGTAGAATGTCCCTGAGATTAATCCCCAGTAACAAAAGAAGAAAAAGAGGAGGAGGAGGAGGAGGTGGAGGAGAAGGAAGAGGAGGAACTTTGGAGTCAGGCAGAGCAGGATGATATAGTAAACTTCTCAGCCTGGTCTCAGTTTCCTCATCTGGAAAGTGGGGCTAGCAAGAGTGGTTGAGAGGAACAGATGGGATTCGTGTAAGAGCCAGGCAGGGGAGGCCTCTGTTCGGGCTCCTGTACTGGAGCACTCCTCCCTGAAGCTCAGCCCCAAGCGCTTCAGAGATGCTGTGGACAGAAGCAAAACTGGTTCATCTGCCAAGAAAGCCCCTAATAGTCTCCCGGGAAATCAGGGAATTGACCAGCCATTGCTTAGGGCCTGAGAGTTGGTTGGTTTGTAGAAGAGGGTAGGCACCTCCCAGGGAGATCTCTGCCCAGCCCAGGTCCTCCTTCTTCCTGACTGTCTCCCCGCCCCGCTCAGGTCAGCTGTCTCTGAACGAGTTCATCGAGGGAGCCCGTCGGGACAAGTGGGTGATGAAGATGCTGCAGATGGATGTGAACCCCGGAGGCTGGATCACTCAGCAGAGACGGAAGAGCGCCATGTTCTGAGGGGCCGGGCCCCGAGCCCCGGGGGAGTCCACAGCCCCTCCACGACCTGAGGCTCACCGGGTTTTTGCTGGTGCCCTGTGCAGGGGCAAGTGGGCACAGGAAGGGCTGCCGGGTGCGCAGGACCAGTGGAGCACAGTCCAGTGGAGCACAGTCCAGTGGAGCACAATCCAGTCGGCAGGATGCATGGGGATTTGAAGGGATCTAGGTGGTTCTGCCCCCTCAGCTGCTCCTCAGCTCCTCTGACTTCCAGGTGTGCTTAGTTGGAAGGAGGGGCCAACTGAGAGGCGGGGGGGGGGGTTCCACAGACCAAGCCAGCACCGAAAACACCCACAGTTATGGGACGGAAGCAAAACCTGGAAGGAAGCAGGGGCGGGAAGGTGATGAAGCTGAAGAGAAGGTGGGGGTCTTACCTACATAACCCCCAGGATCCCGAGCAGTGTTCCTGGGGAGGACCCCACCCACCTCTGCCCAAGGCGTCCTCCCCACGGGCATCCCCAAGGAAACCTGCAGCAAACAGGACCCCAGGCTGCGGTCCCCTGGGAGAGCCTCAGTGCTCACAGGTGCTGCTCCCAGCCCACCCTCCGCCACCCACCCATCCCCAGCCTGGCCCTTCCGCCATTCCCAGAGGATAGAGACTCCCTCTCTCTGGGGAGAATTGGGGTCTGCTGGCCTGGGTTCTAGGCCAGCCTTTGCTGCCTGTGTGAGCCCAGGTGGCCACTTCTCTTTCCTAACCTTGTACGGGTTGAACTAGACGAGCAGTTTTTAGAGTATGTTTTTAGATGTGAAATTTTTTATTTATTTTTTTGTCATCCAAACTCTTTGCGTGACCCCAATATAGAAACTAGACTAAAAGGGAGCCCCTCTGGTTGACGGGGGGGGGGGTGGCAGCTGAGGAGCTTAGACTCCTCCCACACCTCTGAGAACAGGAAATGAAAACCAGCCCCCCAGAGCTGTTACCCCAGGAGACAACTTCCCGTGGGACCTGGAAAACCATTTGCTTTACCTTGAATAGATATATTTTTATGCTGATGCATTAAAAAATAAAACCAACCTATTGAACAGGTACGATACTTCATTAATGTTCTTATAAAGTTTCCTTTAGAAGTGAGTTTTAGGTAAAAAGTAATTGATAAAAAATATTAATAATATCCCAGGAGGGATGGAGATCTGCCCCAAATCATGAAAGTAGCCTATGAATGAGGCCGGGGAATGTCGTCTCCTTGACAACATTCTTTTGTGTGTGGGAGTGGGGACTGGGGATTGAACCCAGGGGCATTCTACCTCCAAGCTGCACCCCCAGTCCTGTTTCTTAGTTTTATTTTGAAAGAGTCTCGCTAGGTTGATGAGAGTCTCACTACTTGCTGAGGCTGTCCTCAAACCTGTGATCCTCCTGTCTCAGCCTCCCAAGTACTGGGATTACAGGTGTGTGCCATCATGCCTGGCTCTTTGACAACATTCCGAACTCTGACCTTCAGAATTTCCCCCAAAAAAGCAGCCAGCAAGAGCAGCAGAAATTTCAGCTCCCCCTTTTTTTCCAGGCTACCTATGTCTTTAACCTCCACCTTCCTTCCATGTCTGCCGCTCGGGCCCTGGCTGGTCCCCTGTCTGGGCAGGACAGGGGTGCTCTCAGTGTGACCTCAGTAGGGCTCTCTGACCGGCCGCTCCACTCCTCCCTCCCCCTGTTTTCTCCCTCCATCCTGGGAGCTGTATTTACTCCTTGCACTCAGCTGAAGTTCAGAGAAAGAGTCTCTTTGGAAAAGACTGCAAGTGCTCCAGCCCACATCTCTGCCCAGGTCCCTGCCGCAACCAGGCAGCTGTCGTTCCGAGGCAGAGCTGATCAGACGAGCAGGTCTTGGATGAGTTGATCTTTGAGTTGATCTCTGAGCTTAAAGTTGAGGGGTGCAAAGAACTGGGAGGGGCCCACCTCTAGCAGACTGCCCCATCTCCCAACTGGCGTCAGGTGTGTCACTGCAGCAAGAGGGATTTAGGGTCTACCAGGGATGGTCAGGTCAT
Organism: Glis glis; assembly: GCA_004027185.1. NCBI lineage: Eukaryota > Metazoa > Chordata > Mammalia > Rodentia > Gliridae > Glis > Glis glis. Next base: position 12,334 of record PVJS01026370.1, on the reverse strand, counting down.
TTGCAATGAGTTGCCGACCTGCGGGGAACCATGTGGCCCACATGCCACGAAGTCTGAAAAATATGAGGGATTTATATAGTCTCTTCTGGAAAAAATACACGTTTCCTCTGGATTAATGAGAATTTTCTGCAGTACCACCCATCTTCTTTCACTTTTTGGCCACCAAATTTTTGTGTGTGTGTGGTACTGGGGATGGAATCCAGGGGCCTTCTACCTCTGGGCTACATCCCCAGACCTATTTTATTTTTTATTTGGAAACAGGGTCTCACTAAATTGCTGAGAGTCTCAGTAAGTTGTTGAGGCTGGCTTCAAACTTTTGATCCTCCTGTCTCAGGCTCCCAAGTACTGGAATTACAAGCGTGCGCCACCTCGCTCAGCTTAGCCAACACCAACTTTGAGCGAACCCTCCCAGAGGGTCTGAATGCACACAGATGCACCCACACCATGGCTGGCCCTTCTCTTGCCGTGCAGAGCTGCATGGTCATTCTAACGGTCCAACCTTGTCTCTTTGGTAGAATTACACACTTTTTGAAGGAGTTGTGCTTTTTCTCTTAGTGTAGCCCTAGGAGGTGCTCCCCCAAAATGGATATGATGACCCTTACTATTTTAAATTTGGTAAAATTTAAATCTCTGTATGTAGCCGTGTATGGTGGCACATGCCTGTAATCCCAGTACTTGGGAGGCTGAGACTGGAGGATCTGGGTTCGCGGCCAGCTTCAGCTACTTAGTGAGGCCCTCCGCAACTTAGTGAGACCCTGTTTCAAAATAAAGAATAAAAAATAGGGCCGGGGGTGTAGCCTGGAGGTAGAATGCCCCTGGGTTCAATCCCCAGTACCTCAAAAAGAAAAATATCTCTGTATGTGGTACTGAGGATTGAACCCAGGGCACTCTACCACTGAGCTACTCCCTCAGCTCTTTTTATTTTATTTTATTTTATTTTATTTTATTTTATTTTATTTTATTTTATGGGTACCAGGGATTGAACCCAGGAGCATTCTACCTCCAAGCTACACCCCCGGCCCTATTTTTTATCCTTTATTTTGAAACCGGGTCCACGAGGTTGCGGAGGCCTCACTAAGTAGCTGAGGCTGGCCGTGAACCTGGATCCTCCGGTCTCCGCCTCCCAAGTACTGGGATTACAAGCGTGCGCCACCACGCCCAGCTTATTTTATTTTGAGACAGGGTTTTGCTAAATCAATGAGGCTGGCCTCCAACTCGTGATCCTCCTGTCTCAGCCTCCTAAGAAGCTGGGATTACAGGTGCGTGCCATTGTGCCCAGCTGGTAAACTTTAAATCTTGAAGGGTACCTCTTACAACTAAGAACACTCCTGCCTACACCACCTTGCCCCCCACATGAGATACATACATTACAGAGAATGCACCCCATCCTCCCCACACACATCATCTTCATGGGCAACCCTGGCTCCTGTTTCAAAGTCAAAGGTCACCTCTGTGATGCTGTCTCCAAGTCAGATTCCTATAGGAGTCCCTAACTTCATGCTTTTCTTAGTCTATTTTATTATAGTGATGGGGCTCCATGCACCTCCTCACTAGCTTATAAAATTTCTTGAGGGTAAGAACTGTCTCCTTTGTACATCCAACATCTAGCATCAGTACACAGTAGGTGCTCCGGAAGTGCTGGTTGAAGGAAGGAAGGACTCAACACAAACCACGGGAGTAGGGCTGGGGCAGGATATTATCACAGCAGCCCCACTGAGGCTGGGCCACCTGCCCTGCGGGATCCTTCCGTCTGCGGCCCAGGAAAGCCCAGCTCTGGCTCAGCGGTTCCAGTCTAGAAGGGGCAGGCCGGAGAGGTGCAGGGGGTGGGTGGGGAAAGCGGGCGGGGTGTCAGAGTGATGCAGCACCCGCTGGGTCTCCCAGGGGGCCCCAAACCATCCTTCACTGTGCCCAACTCCGGACTCCCACTCCTGCCCCTCTGCTGCGCCTGTGCACCCCAAAGAGGCGAGCCGAGCCCTCGAGGTCAGTGGATCCTATGCATATTAAGACAGGAGCAACGTCACCAGGCACCACCTCGCGGCCGCGCCCCAGCACAGAGGCCGCCGCGAGGCTTAGCCCGCCGCCTCCGCCGCCTCCGCCGCGCCGCCCGCGCCCTCCTCCTCGGGCTCGCCGTTCTGGAGCCTGCGCACTATACGGGTGAGGTCCAGGCTGCGCGTCAGCGTGTCCAGGAGCATCTGGTCCTTCTGCACACCCTCCATGAACTCCTCTAGGGAGAGCTCCCCTGGGGTACGGAGAAAGGGGTTCGTGGGGAGGAGGGTGGTTGAGCGTGCAGGCCATGGCCCAGAGCTGGGTCCCCACACACTACCAGGGGCACTCTACCATCGCGCTACATTCCCAGCCCTTTCTATATATTCTTGAGTTGGAGCCAGGGCCTCTCTAAGTGGACACGGCTGGCCTCGAAATGGCGATCCTCCTGCCTCAGCTTCCGGGGTATCTCGGATCAGAGGCGTGCACCACCACGCCCGGCCAGAGCTAGATTCTTGCAAGGGGCCTGGACAGGGCCAACGCCGGAGAAGTGGCCTGTGGAAATAGGCAGAAGGATCCAGACCAAAAAGTCTGGTCCAGGGATCCCTTTTAAAAGCCTATTCTGAAGCCGGGCGTGGTGGCGCACGCCTGTAATCCCAGTACTTGGGAGGCTGAGGAGGATCGCAGGTTCGAGGACAGCCTCAGCAAGTAGCAAGACTCTCATCAACGAGACCTTGTCTCAAAATAAAAATAAAATACAGGGCTGGGGGTGCAGCTGGGAGGTTGAAAGCCCCTGGGTTCAATCCCCAGTAACACTCACACACAAAGCCCGTTCTGTGGCTGAGATGGATGGAGGAGGTGGCCTTAATGCCTCCTCCTCCCTCTCACTGCTCCCCTGACTTCCCATCCCTGGGAACCCTCCCCCGGGGAGCTCCTCCTCGGCCCCTCACCATCCCCATTGACGTCGATCTTGGCGAACACTGTATCTGTGAACTCCTCTGCGCTCATGGTGGAGTCGCTCCAGGGGTTAATGGTTCGAATGGCCTGGGAGGGAGAAGAGGCCGAAGTGAGGGACGCGTCCTAATTCTACCTCGGTGCAGGGAGCGGGGGCCGAGCGCTCGTCTGCTCCCAGCAGTGGTGGAGTGGAGGCCTCCGGCAGGCAGCGTGGGACTGGAGTCCACCTTCTACAGTTTCTTGGTACTGATGAGGAAGCTGAGGCCCACGACGTCACCCGGACCCTCAGGCCCAAACCCCTCTCCATCCTGAGATCGTGGTACCTACCCCAGCCTCGCAGCTCCGGGTCCCCCCGCGGCCGCTGCCCACGCCCCGGCCCGGCCCTCTGCACCTGGAGTTACCCGGATGATGGTGAGCAGCTCGTCCCTGTCGATGCAGCCATTGCCGTCGACGTCGTAGAGCTTGAAGTACCAGCGCAGTTTCTGTTCCACCTTCCCCTTGAGGACCAGGCTGAGCGCAGCCACGTACTCCATGAAGTCGATGTAGCCATCCTGCGCGAGGGGCGCGGCCGCGTGAGCCCACCGGGGCCACGCCCACCCACGCACAGGCCACGCCCACTCGTCGCGGGCCCCGCCCCTGGCCCCGCCCAGCGAAGCCAGCCCCGCCCCCAGGGCCCAGCCCAGCTCCGCAGAGAGGCGCAGGGGCGGCGGGGACTCGGGTGTGCAGCCGGGAGGCCAGCTCCGTCTCTGCCACGCTCTGCCTCTCGGTGCCACCCCTGTCTGTCCCCTTGGACGCCCCACATAGCCCACCCCGCTTGCCCCAGAGGCTGCCGATCAAATCTGATAGCCCAGTACACTGTCTTCACAGGCATTTTGGTTTTAGCTGTCGCTGGCTGATTTCCTGTGGTTCTCAAAACTGATCCTTTCCGGTTAGGGGCAGTGGTGACAGGAGCAAGAACCATCCGAGGGCAGGAGGCAGAGGGAAGCAAGGAGCGCCTTTCTCATTCTCTCTCTGTTTCAAACTTCACTGAGCACAGACCGAGGAGGCAGAGCTCAGAGCGATAGAGACCCTGTCCGATAGGAGTGCAGTGTTGGGGTGCAGGTTTGAATCGCGGCTCCCCCTCCTCTAAGCTGTAGGATCTGGGACAAAGGACTCAATATGGTCCTTTTTTGGGGTACTGGGGATTGAACCCAGGGGCATTCTATCTCTGAGCTACACCCCCAGTCCTATTTTATTATTTTTTTATTTGGAAGCAGGGTCTCGCTAAGTTCCTGAGAGCCTAAATCGCTGAGGCTGGCCTGGAACCTGCGATCCTCCTGTCTCAGCCTCCCAAGCACTGGGATTATAGGCATGTGCCACCACACCTGGCCAGTACTTACTTCTGTAGACACTATTCGTAGAGTTAGAACATTCACACGGCCTGGCACAGAGTGAGCACTGAATACACGTTACCTGTTATGACGACTGGTGCTACTGTTATTGTAAGAGATCACTTTTCCATCATGATGTATGTTCAGCAGTAACACATCTGGACAGGACATTATAGCGTCACCCTGACTCTGCTAGGGCAGGACAGGAAGGAGGACAGAGGCTCGGGGAGGCCTCCTGGGGGGGAGATGTCCCCACTGAATCTTGGAGGGTTGCTCATGGGGAAGGGTGGCGGGGGACATTTCTTTTTTTTTTTTTTTTTGCGGTACGGGGGATTGAACCCAGGGGCATTCTACCTCCGAGCTACACCCCCAGCCCTATTTTTTTATTCTTTATTTTTATTTTTATTTTTATTAATTAACTAGTTAAATTAAATAGGTTTGGGGTGTAGCTTGGAGGTAGAATGCCCCTGGGTTCAGCCTCCAGTACAGAAAAAGAAAACAGAAAGCCTGTGGTGTGGTTCAGATCTGATGACACTGCAGCAGTACGTTTATCTCATGGCTTTCGATGGGCAGCCTGTGCTAAGTGCTTCTCCCTTTGCTCATTGAATCTCACAGCCACTCCCAGGAGGTGCAGACTTTTGTCCCTGGTTTGGATAAAGAAGCTGAAGTTGACAGAGATTAGGCCATAATTAAATGACAACACCTTGCTGGGCATGGTGGCCCACACTTGTAATCCCAGTACTTGGGAGGCTGAGACAGGAGGATGGCAGATTGGAGGACAGCCTCAGCAAGTAGTGAGACTCTCATCAACCTAGAGAGACCCTGTTTCAAAATAAAAATAAAATAGGGCTGGGGGTGTAGCTCAGATGTAGAATGCCCCTGGGTTCAATCCCCAATGCCACACACACACACACACACACACACACACACACACACACAAAAATGATGATACCTCGCCTAGACTGGGTCTTGGAAATCCTATGCCGGCGCTCAGATGTTTCTGGAAGGTTTGCATTGATTTGTGTGCACCTGTGTGGTTGCCAGGCCCAGCCCAGCCAGGCGGGACGTGTGGTCAGCAAAACATAGGCTCCCGCTCCCTCCCTCTGCTGCGCCCCCCAACCCCAGGCACGCATCTGCTGCTGTACCCCGGCATACAGCCATCCTCTCCCTCTGGGGCTACTAATGCGTTCTGTAAGGGGCCAGAGAATTCATATGTCAGTTTTGTGCCAAACAGCCTCCGTCAATTTACTGTGAAAGCAGGCAAGACAATTCTTAAAGGAATGTGGTGTTCTAATAAAACTTCACTTACAAAAACAGGCCCTCGGGCTGTGGTTAACCATCCCTGCTTTAACTCCTCTCCTCACAGAAGGTGCCGGGCGCTGTGGCCTGTCTGCTCAACCGTTCCAGTAGTCGTGACCAGTAGGTCACGACAGCGTGGCCCGGTGTGTGACTTACCATGGGTTGTAGGAGGCATGTCGGTGTCATGAAAGAATTGCATAGTTATGTGTTATAAATATAAGTAGCCCATAAATTCCATGATTTCTCATATACATATATGAGTATAAGTATACTTATTTATTTATTTATTTTGGTACTGGGAATTTAACCCAGGGGCATTCTACCTCTGAGCTATACCCCAGCCCTTTTGATTTTTTATTTTATTTATGTATTTATGCATTTATTTATTTAGTGGTACTGGGGATTGAACCTAAGGGCATTCTACCTCTGAGCTACACCCCCAGCCCTATTTTATTTTTATTTTTGAAACAGGGTCTCACTAGGTCGATGAGAGTCTCACTACTTGCAGAGGCTGCCCTCAAACCTGCGATCCTCCTGTCTCAGCCTCCCAAGTACTGGGATTATAGTCATGAGCCATGATGCCCGGCTACCCCTAACCCTTTTTATTTTTCGTTTTAAAACAGGGTCTCAAGGCCGGGCGTGGTGGCGCACGCTTGTAATCCCAGTACTTTGGGAGGCGGAGACCGGAGGATCCGGGTTCGCGGCCAGCCTCAGCTCTCTCTCTCTCTCTCTCTCTCTCTCTCTCTCTCCCTCCTTAGTGAGGCCCTCTGCAACTTCGTGAGACCCGGTTTCAAAATAAAGTATAAAAAATAGGGCTGGGGGCATAGCGCGGAGGTAGAACGCCCCTGCGTTCAACCCCCGGTACCGCAAAAAAAAAAAAAAAAAAAACAGGGTCTCCTAGGGTTGTTAAGAGTCTCACTAAAATGCTGAGGCTGGTCTAGAACCTGCAATCCTCCTATCTCAGCCTCTCAAGTACTGGGGCTACCGGCATGCGCCACCATGCCTGGCTTCTATTTGTTATTATCATTATCATTATCATTATTATTATTTTATTTATTTATTTTTGGTACTGGGGATTGAACCCAGAGGCATTCTACCTCCAAGTTATACACCCAGCCCTATCTTATTTCTTATTTGGAAACAGGGTCGCACTAAGTTGTGAAGGGCCTCACTAAGTTGCCAAGGCTGGTTTCCAACCTGCAATCCTCCTGTCTCAGCCTCCCAAGTACTGGGATTACAAGTGTACGCCACCATGCCCGGCTTCATTTTTTATTTTGAAACAGGATCTCACTGAGTTGCTGAAAGTCTTGCTAAATAGCTGAGGCTGTCCTCAAACCTGCGATCCTCCTGTCAGCCTCCCAAGTACTAGGATCACAGGCGTGCACCACCACACCTGGTTTGGGGGTATGTTTTGACCCAGCGGGTTCCCTTAGCAGGTGTTGAGATGAGACCCTTCAGGGTATTCGAAGGTGGTGGGGCTCAGCCATCGACACCCCCGCCACCACTCGTGTTCAGGAGTGACCGCTGCTTTCTGGAGCTCAGTGCGGGTCCAGCGTGCTGACTCCATCTGCCAGGCCCCGGGCTCTGCCCCCGTTCAGGAAAGCCCCGGGGATACTGCCCTTGAGGTGGACTCAAAGCCCATAATCGGCTTTGCCCCCTTATCCCCACCCATTAGTGAGTTTTAAATAGCCAGGGAGCCCCAGCTTTCCCTGGAAACCCCACCATGGTGGAGTTTGGCCCCCGGGGCGGTGAGAGAGCCTCCCCTCGGCCTGCGGTGGCACATGGCCCGGCGGCACTGCAACCTCCCCTTCCAGGGGCCAGCAGAGCGCCCCGCGGGTGGGAACGGGCTGTGGATTTGGATTCTTCCCCTGCTACATCTGACTGAACTGTTCTAAGTAAACGGAAGATTTACCGCTGAAAACCAACAAATAAACCAGGTGCGGTGGCGCACGCCTGTAAGCCCAGTGCTTGGGAGGCTGAGACAGGAGGATCATGGGTTTGAGGCCAGCCTCAGCAACTTAGTGAGACCCTATTTCAAAATAAAAAACAAAATAGGGCTGGGGGTGTAGCACGGAGATAGAACCCTGGGTTCAATCCCCAGTACCAAAAAAAAAAAAACCCAAAATAAAGCCAACTAGCAAATATCTCAAGCAGTGCTCCCCCTTCCGTGGCAGATACGAGGGAGCCGCTCAGGCCGAGAGGAGAAGGGCTGGAGGTCAGCAGCTGATGGGAGCTAGGGGCCCAGTCTCAAAGCTCCAGACCCCTTTCCACATCCCCTTGCCATCTCCGGAAGTCCTCACCAGGGTGTCCCGTGGCTACTTAGGCAGACACATGATCTGACCACCACACAGACCTCCAGACTCACCACAGAGAAGATGGGCTGAGGTCTTTGGATATTTTGGAGTTGGGGTATTCTGGGCCCCAGTGACCAGGTAACTCTGCCCATCACCAATCCTAGTGTCCACAGACCCAGGGAAGATGCACCTGCTCCTCCCAGCCCATCCTGCCCTCTGCTCTCTACCGCTCCTCCTGCATCACCGTGCACGCCCCAGGGCCCTTGCACAAGTACTATGCTCAGTGACTGTCATGCAAGCACTCACAGCGTGTGGACAAGGGAGAGGAAACCACTGGATTCAGCCTCTAATTCCACTCATTGTGGACCTCTTTGTCTTTCCCTAGAAAGTGATTAATTTCTTTTTTTTTTTTTGTGGTATTGGGGATTAAACCTAGGGTCTTTCTATCTCCATGCTACACTCCCAGCCCTATTTTATTTTTATTTTTTTATTTTTTGCAGTACTGGGGATTAAACCTAGGGACATTCTACCTCTGAGCTACACGCCCAGCTCTATTTTTAATCTTTATTTTGAAACAGGGTCTCACTAAATTGCAGAGGGCCTCACTAAGTAGCTGAAGCTGACTGCGAACCCGGATCCTCTGGTCTCAGCCTCCCAAGTATTGGGATTACAAGTGTGTGCTATCATGCCTGGCTTTTATTTTTATTTTGAAACAGGGTCTCACTAGGTTGATGAGAGTCTCACTACTTGCTGAGGCTGTCCTCAAACCTGCAATCCTCCTGTCTCAGCCTCCCAAGGACTGGGATTACAGGCGTGCTCCACAATGGCCACCTTGAAAGTGATTCATTTCTGAGCCCCCAGCACTTGATACAAAGTAAGCACTCAACAAACACTGGATACATTGAATCTCTAAAGTCAAAAAACCAACTTTGAGCTGGGCATGGTGGCTCATTCCAGTACTTGGGAGGCTGAGACAGGAGGATTGCAGGTTTGAGGACAGCCTCAGCAAGTAGTGAGACTCTCAACCTAGTGAGACCCTGTTTCCAAATAAGAAATAAAATCAGGCTGGGATTGTAGCTTGGAGGTAGAACGCCTCTGGGTTCAAGTCCCAGTACCACAATAAATAAATAAATATAAATAAATAAATAAATAAATAAATAAAAATAAAATTGGGCTGTTGGTTGGAGGTAGACTGTCCTTGAGTTCAATCCACAGTATCAAAAAAAAAAAAAAAAAAGAAAGAAAGAAAGAAAGAAAGAAAAGAAAGCCAGGCGTGGGGGCACACGCTTGTAATCTCAGTACTTGAGAGGCTGAGACAGAAGGATCCAGGTTCATGGCCAGCCTCAGCTACTTAGTGAGGCCCTCCGCAACTTAGTGAGACCCTGTTTCAAAATAAAGAATAAAAAATAGGTCTGGGGTGTAGCTCGGAGGTAGAATGCCCCTGGGTTCAATCTCCAGTACCGCAAAAACAAAAAACAAAACCAAAAAAAACCGGCTTCCAAATGAACAAATCTGGCGTTCGCCAAGCCGCTCTCTCCGCAGACACTGGGGCTCTCCTATTGGCTGCCCTCCCCCCAGGCTGCTCAGGCGCTGAAGACACCCCCTAGGGACCCGCCCCAGCCCCTGCCCACCTTGTTGAAGTCGAAGGTCTCGAACATCTGCTCCACGTACTGGCTGGCCGCGGGACTCAGGTTCTTGAGGCCAAAGAACTGGCGGAACTCGTAGAGGGTGAGCTGGCCCGACGGGCACTCGGTCATGAACTTCTTGTACCACTGGTGGCACTCGGTGCTGCTCAACTCCTCCACCGACTTCCCCTCCACCACGTTGCCCATCGCCCAGGCCTGCGGGAGCCGATGCCCGAGAGGGACGCCTCCTGCTCCCCGCTGCCCTGGGCCAGAGCGGCCCAGCCCTCTACTCCCGGGCCCTCCTGCCCCGCAGGCCCGGGTCCTCCAGGTCAGAGCAAAGAAGGGCCCGATGGGTCAGACGGTGCAGGGGAGTGTGGAGGAGAGGGAGCCAGAGGAGGTGCCCCTGAGGAAGGAGGGCGGGTGCAACGCTCCCACAAATCACTGCACCTGGGGAGCAGGGATGGAAATAGAACAAAGCTTAGAGCAGCAGCCCGGATTACAGGATTTTCTTACCCAGTTTGCAACCTCCTAATCCCTCCTTATCACCACCCAGAGAGTGGCCAGCCACCCCTGCCCTGATCCTACGACCTCTGTGCCCTTCTTACCTGCTTTCCACAGGTTCCTGATGTTCTTGCGTCCCGCCCTCAGATTCGGAATTGGGATTCCTATAAAATGGACCTGGCCAGTATGGCGGCACACACCTGTGCCCCTGGCAACTCGGGAAGTGGAGGCAGGAGAATGGCAAGTTTGAGGCAAGCCTGGGAAACTTAGGGAGAACCTACCTCAAAATAAAAAAAAATATATATATATATAAAGGGCTGGGGATGTAGCTCAGTGGTAGAGCACCCCTGGATTTAGATCCCTAAAAAAAAACAACAACCTGGTTCCTCTTGTCTTCCAGAGGCCAACTGTGGATCCTTGGTAGGACGCTCTGTACTGTTATCCAGGCCGTGCACTGCACCAGGCCATCGCAACTGAGGATGTCCAATCACACCATGGCTATGCTAGAGCACCGGGGTAGACACAGAGCTTGTCGGCTTCAGAGACATGTCCTGAGCGGCCGAAGGGAACCCCCTCTTAAATTAACCTGTACACACACACACACACACACGCACACACGCACACACGCACACACGCACACACGCACACACACACATACACGCACACACGCACACACACACACACACACACACACACACACACACACACACTTCCTGTTCTAACCACACCTATGTTGCTGGAGATTGCGTCCTTCCCATCCAGTGAGGCCTGCATTTAATGCTCCATTTGACTGAATCTGACACTCTCCTGCTGGGGCCCGGGCTGGGGGACACGGCGTGTGCACTGGTGCCCAGGTGTGTGTGAGTGAGAATGTGCATGGAGCTGCAGCAGTTTCCTCCAATACCTGCTGAGATGTTTCTTCTCCCTCCAGAGGCATTCAGTTACTTCATTTCGGGAACCAGCGTCAGGTTACAGATGCACTTCTGCTTGATGTCTGGGGAAAGCCCGGGACCAGGGCTCACCCTCCAGTCTCTGCCCTTTCCCCGCCCTCCTGTACCTGTGGTCCACGCCTAGGTCTCCTAGCACAGCCAGAGGAAAGCTCTGCCCACACTTCTCCCTCCCCCAGCAAGTCCTTGGATACTTGTCAGATGTTCAAGTTATGCTTTTATACTTGAGAAAGGGTACCCTTTGGGAGCAGTTTGTTACTGCACCTAACCTAAACCCATCCTGACTAATACAAAGGCTGTGCAGTTTCCAATACTGTACAACATGTCATGAGTCTTTTTCTTTTTTTTTTTTTGTGGTACTGCAGATTGAGCCCAGGGGCATTCTACCTCTGAGCTACACCCCCAGCCCTATTTTGTTCTTTATTTTGAAACAGGGTCTTATTAAGTTGTAGAGGGTCTCGCTAAGTTGCTGAGGCTGGCCTTGAACTTACGATCCTCCTGTCTCAGTCTCCCAAGTACTGGGATTATAGTTGTGTACCACCACACTCAGCTGTCATGAGTCTTTTTAGCGGCATGAAGCTTGCTGAGCCCCTCCCAAGAACTGCTGGGGCATGTCTGCCAGACTGCGACAGACAATGCTTTCCTCCAGGTTGCAAAGCTCTTTAGCTCCAGAAAGTAAAGATTAAGGAAGATTTTTTACAGCCACTTGTAATCCCAGTACTTGGGAGGCTGAGACAGGAGGATCCGGGTTCACGGCCAGCCTCAGCTACTTAGTGAGGCCCTCCGTAACTTAGCGAGATCCTGTTTCAAAATAAAGAACAAAAAATAGGGCTGGGGGTGTAGCTCAGATTCAATCCCCAGTACTGCAAAAAAAATTTTTTTTTACATACATATATGTAACACAAATGTACTTATATTTACAAAGTGTGTACAATATAAACATATAATGCCTATAACATGTAATGGCATATAAATAAACTTAAATATCCAGTCTTTATGATGTATAACATATATCGGGTATCAGAGTACATCCTATATATCTCAGAATGGGCTAGGTTATGCGGCAAACACACTAAGCTCTCTGTGGCTTAAAGTGACACAATTCAATTTCTTGCTCACATTACTGGCTGGGTGAACTCGAGCAAGTAACTTAAACTCCCTGGGCCGAGTTGCCTTTCTTAAGAATAGAATTTTGGAGCCGGGCGTGGTGGTGCATGCTTGTAATCCCAGTACTTTGGGAGGCAGAGACTGGAGGATCCGGGTTCGCGGCCAGCCTCAGCTCTCTCTACCTCTCTCTCTCTCTCTCTCTCTCTCTCCTTGTCTCTCTCTCTCTCTCTCTCTACTTAGTGAGGCCCTCCGCC
>PVJS01026369.1:0-27055 GCA_004027185.1 Glis glis | reverse complement strand
GTACCGGGGATTGAACCCAGGGCCGTTCTGCCTCCGCGCTACACCCCCGGCCCTATTTTTTATACTTTATTTTGAAACTGGGTCTCACGAAGTTGCGGAGGGCCTCACTAAGTAGAGAGAGAGAGCTGAGGCTGGCCCCGAACCCGGATCCTCCGGTCTCCGCCTCCCAAAGTACTGGGATTACAAGTGTGCACCACCACGCCCAGCTTATTTTTATTTTGAAATAGGGTTTTGCTAAGTTGATGAGTCTCTCTACTTGCTAAGGCTGTCCTCAAACCTGTGATCCTCCTGTCTCAGCCTCCCAAGTACTGGGATTACAGATATGCACCACCACACCCGTCTTGACCCCCTTATTTATTTATCTATTTGTTTTACTTATTTACCTGCGATCCTCTCATCTCAGCCTCACAAGTACTGGGATTACAGGCGTGCACCACCATGCCGGGCTGGAAAGTTTTAAAAAACACAACAACGACAAAAAGATTCTATACCCCTTCTCTGTGAGATTCTGGTTTTGATTTTTGACTTTTTTTTTAATGTGTTGTTGGAGGTTGAACCCAGGGGCATTCTACCTTTGAGCTACATCCCTAACCCTATTTTATTTTTGATTTTGAAATGGTCTCACTAGGTTGATGAGAGTCTCACTACTTGTGGAGGCTGTCCTTGAATCTGTGAGCCTGCTGTCTCAGCCTCCCAAGTACTGGGATTACAGTCATGGGCCACCATACCTGGCTCCTGGAATTTTTTTCTTTTTCCAGTACCGGGGATTGAATCCAGGGGCGCTCTACCTCTGAGCTACACCCCCGGCCCCCCCCCCTTTTTTTTTTTTTTTTTTTTTTTGGTGGTACTGGGGATTGAACCCAGGGGCTTTCTACCTCCGAGCTACACCCCCAGCCCTATTTTTTGTTCTTTATTTTGAAACAGGTCTCAATAAGTTGTGGAGGCCTCACTAAGTAGCTGAGGCTGTCCGCGAACCCGGATCCTCCGGTCTCAGCCTCCCAAGTACTGGGATTACAAGCGTGCGCCACCACGCCCAGCTTCCCGGCCCTATTTTTTTATACTTTATTTTGAAACCTGGTCTCATGAAGTTGCGGAGGGCCTCACTAAGTAGCTGAGGCTGGCCGTGAACCCGGATCCTCCGGTCTCCGCCTCCCAAGTACTGGGATTACAAGTGTGTGCCACTACGACCAGCTGGAAATTTTTTTAATATGGCTCTGGAATCTGTATTTGATATATTCCAGGACCGTACTTGGGGCTGTCTTTTGTCCCTCTCACTTCCAGTATAGATTGCTGGCCGGAGATCTGTGGGACTTGTCTCTTCTGGGACCTCTCCCAAGACCCTTCCTCTCTCCGCAGGACGACCAGCTTCTAGATGATGGCAAAACGCTGGGCGAGTGTGGCTTCACCAGCCAGACAGCACGGCCACAGGCTCCAGCCACAGTGGGGCTGGCCTTCCGGGCAGGTAAGGGCTGGGCTGGGGGGCAGGAGGGCAGTCTGTTAACAGCCAAAGAAGAGAATTTTCAGGGAGCCTGCTATTGCTTATCTAAACCTTCATGGGAGTGTCTTTCCAGTCCACAAGGGGTGGCAGTACTGGGGATTCAACCCAGAGCATTCTACCACTGAGCCATGCTTTTTTATTTTTTAATTTTTGGTACCAGGGATTCAACCCAGGAGCATTCTACCTCTGAGCTACACCCCCAGCCCTATTTTATTTTTTTAATTTTGGAACAGGATCTCACTAGGTTGTCTCACTACTTGCTGAGGCTGTCCTTGAACCTGTGATCCTCCTGTCTCAGCCTCCCAAGTACTGGGATTACAGGCCTGTGCCACCATATCCAGCTCATCATCTCCTTTTTTTTTAATTTTTTTTGCGGTACCGGGGATTAAACCCAGGGGCGTTCTACCTCCGTGCTGCACCCCCGGTCCTATTTTTTTTATACTTTATTTTGAAACCGGGTCTCACGAAGTTGCGGAGGGCCTCAGTAAGTAGAGAGAGAGAGACACAGGGAGAGAGAGAGAGAGAGAGCTGAGGCTGGCCACGAACCCGGATCCTCCGGTTTCTGCCTCCCAAAGTACTGGGACCGGCTTCATCATCTCCTTTTATAGACAAGGACAGTGGGGCTTGCCAGCAGTTCCATGGGGGCTGTGGGTCCACTGGTGAAGGGTAGACTGTGAGGTCCTTGCTGGGGCTAGACACCATCCCAGGCTTACTCTGTGCAGTGCATCATTTAATCTTCTATCACATCTGTGGTTAAGACCTGGATTGCCAGGCGTGGTGGCGCACGCTTGTAATCCCAGTACTTGGGAGGCTGAGACAGGAGGATCACAGGTTCGTGGCCAGACTCGGTTACTTAAGGCCCTCCACAACTTTGTGAGACCCGGTTTCAAAATAAAATAGAGCTGTGGTTGTGGCTCAAAGGTAGAATACCCCTGGGTTCAATCCCCAGCACTGCAAAAAAAAAAAAAAAAAAAAAGACTTGGACTATGTTGGTTCTAAGGATGAGTAAAGTGAGTCTGGAGAAGTCAGGGCTGGCTGGCTGGGGTGCTACCTCCAGGGTTCAGGTCCAGAGCCTGTTTTGATATCCTTACCCCACCTGCCTAAACCCTTGCAACCTGAGGGTTGGGGAGTGGTTAATTTTTCTCCACCAAGGAAAAGGGGGTTTATTCTTTGCCTCTGGGAACTTAAGAGACCAGAGAGCTGTGTTTTCATAGCTGTGCATCCAAGGGCTCTGGATGGCTATGAGGATACAAGGATAAAGGATTAAGAAGCGACGGCACATACCTGTGATCTCTAGGCAAGCACATGGCAATTTAGCTAGGCCCTGTTTCAAAATAAATAATGGTGCTGGGAATGGTGGCTCATGCTTGTAATCCCAGTACTTGGGAGGCTGAGACAGGAGGATCACAAGCTCAAAGCCAGCCTCAACAATGCCTCTCAGCAACCCAGTGAGACCCTTTTTCCAAATAAGAAATAAAATCTTGCTGGAGGTGTAGTTTGGAGGTAGAATGCCTATGGGTTTGATCCCCAGTACCAAAAAAAAAAACCCCACAAAATAATAAAAGATGAAAAGGGCTGGGAGACTGTAGCTCAGGTAGAGCACCCTGGGGGTTCAGTCCTCAGTACACAAAAACCAAACATATAAAGAAGTATTTTTCTGCCTTGTAAGAAAATGTAGCATAGGTTGAGAAGAAGAGTACAATCCTAGCTACACTTTTCAGTTTCCATCAGGTTATATAACCAGTTTAGGCCTGGGAAGCTGTGACCTGGGGCCAGCTACTTCTTGCCCCTGTTCAACCCAGTCTGAAGATCCTGTCTCCAGAGCAGAGTGCGGAGGACCAGCCCTACCTACAGTAGGGTAGCCTGAGCCCACGGACTCCTGCAGACATTGCCTAGGTTAGGCCCCAAACAAAAGTGCCCCCTCCCTTAAACTTCATGGTGGTGGTATTGGGAATTGAACCCAGGGGTGTTCTAAGCTAGACTCCCAGGCCCCTTTTATTATTTTTGAAACAGTCCTAGCCAGGCGTGGTGGCTGGTGCACGCTTGTAATTCCAGTACTTGGGAGGCTGAGACAGGAGGATCCAGGCTTGTGGCCAGCCTCAGCTACTTAGTGAGGCCTCCACAACTTAGTGAGACCCTGTTTCAAAATAAAGAATAAAAATTAGGGCTGGGGGTGTAGCCCGGAGGTAGAATGCCCCTGGGTTCAATCTCCGGTACCGCAAAACAAAACAAAACAAAAAACAGTTCTGCCAGGTTGCTAAGAGTCACCCTATGTTAAGTTGCTGAGGCTGTCCTCAAACCTGCTTTCCTCCTGTCTCAGCTCCCAAGTACTGGAATTACAGGCATGCACCACCACACCTGGCTAGGCCCTTTCTCTAATGCATTTTGCTTTGGGGTACCAGGGATTGAGCCCAGGGGTGCTCTGCCACTGAGTTACATACATCCTCAGCCCTTTTTTCTTTGAGACAGGGTCTTACTAAGTTGCTCAGGTTGGCCTCAAACTTTTGATCTTCCTGCCTCAGTTTCCCAAGAAGCTGAACTTTTAAGCATGTGCCACCATGCCTGGATCCTTTGTTTGAATAAAGGCATCCCAGAGATTTGCTGTGGGTTGGAAGATGTTGATGGCCCTATTTTACAGATTTGAAAATCAAGGCTAAGGGAGGTGGCTTGTTTTCCCCCACAACCTGTAGTATGCCATTGGATGTGGTGGACTCTGGATCCAGGGTCCTGTCCTTGTTGGGCAAGCAGTGGCTATTGTGATAGGCAGTGTGGGCTGGTTGCTTTTGGTTTCTTTACATATTACTTGCAAATGGCACTTCTGGGTGCAACTGACCAATCAGCACTAGGTTCCTGGGCCTTGGCTGGGTGCCACACCCTCTGCCATTCTGTCTGGGATAAGGGATGAAGAAATGGCACCGGCCACAAGAATTCACGGGATGAGAGTGAAGGCAGTAGTTCTCGCTTGTAGGTTTGTAGCTTGGAAGATTAGATGGTGGGTCAGGTTTAATCTCAGCACTGTTGGCATTTGGGCTGGATAAGTGCATGGGGGGCAGGATCCTGTGCACTGCAAGATGTTCGGGAGCATCCCTTGCTTCTCCCGGCTCAGTGCCAGTTGCAGCCCCCACCTGCTCCGTAATGACAACAATGCTGTCTACAGACATGCCAGCTTTCCCTGGGGAAGACTTAGCCAGAAGAGTGCTAGGTGAAAGGAAGCAGGAGAAAAGCTGTTGGGTGGGGTTCATTTGTTCTGTGCTGGGGCAACAGTAGAGCAGTGGCCCCAACTTCAGCCAGCATTAAGTGCTTCTGTATAGTAACTGTTTATATTGGGCCGGGAAGGTTTCTCTGAGGTGACATTTAAGCTGAATGCCCAGAAGTGGCCAGCCTGAGTGGCAGGTGTTGGGAAGGCTCAGGGGTAGCAAAAAGCTTGGTGTGGGAACACAAGGGGCAAGTCTGAGCATTGGAGACATGGTTGGAACGACAGGGGCAAGGGAAGGTGATGGGAAGCCATTGGTAAGTTCTATGCAGGGTAAATACTTGGTTTTCTATCACTGGGTGCTTGAAGGCATGGAGGGAACAGGGAGATTCTAGGTGGAGGGCAACATCGGCTGTGGAGAAGTAGATGGGTGCCAGACAAGGGAAAGGGCCGTTGGGGTAGGGGACCTTCCAGTGCTGGGTCAGGGATGGGGTGTTCGCGTGGACATTCGCAGGTAGTTTGCTGTGGAGTCAGGACACCCTCTCCAGCTCTGCCCTTCCCCACAGATGAGGCCTTTGAGGCCCTGCGCATCGAACCCTTCTCCAGCCCACCAGAGCTCCCAGATGTGATGAAGCCTCAAGACTCCGGAGGCAGCGCCAACGAACAAGCTGTGCAGTGAGCGCCCCAGGCCTGCCCACAGAGGCCGCCCCCCAATAAAAGAGATTTGGGCCTCTTGCCTGGTTGCTGCCTCTTTCTCTGTACTTCCTCCCTGGGATGGGTCTTGCTTCCCCGCTTCTCTTTGGGCTCTATGCTTACCAGGCTGTCTGACCTGCCATTGGGCTGAGAATCTGGGCCGGCCTGTCCCTCACAGGTGCCCTGGGCTGCCTGGTGGCTGAGCTACGCCCACCAAGCTAGGCACCAGGAGAGAAGACGGAGCCCTGGTCCAGACTAATGCTGTGGGAGGCAAAGATCCCAGGCATTGTTCAAGGTGTACAGCCCCCCCACCCACTTTGTGCCTCTCCAAGTATCCCTGCTGAGGGACAAAAGCCAGGAGCAAAAAGACACTGGAGCCAGCCAGTGCCTCTTTTTGAGCCTAGAAGCTCCCGGGAGTCCCCCAAGGCCCTTAGGAGAGCCTGTGTTGTGCCTTTGGGTAGGACTTGCCATCAGGGTAAAAATAGCTCCTTTCCTATTTGCTCTCACCACTAAAAATAAACGGTGTATAGACCCATATCCTGCATTTCTCATTTTTATTTGACAGAAAAAGTTGCTCTTGCTGTACAGATTTTAAAAAACCAAAATGCCTTTTAAGAAACGTGAAGAAAAGTTGGGGGAGGGGGCTACAACCTCATGGGGGGCAATTGGGGCAACTAATTTTTAACTCTTGCCCCTTTGAAGAACACCTCACACAATTTCACAAACTATCACCCCCAAGAACTTGGGAGCCATGTCTCCCAGGACCTTTCTGACTAGGCCAGGGTGTCCTGAACTGCATCCTCCCCTCCCCCAACTCCTATCAGCATTCCCTCCCACCCCAACCCCCCCAAAATACATGAACCAGGAAAAACTCACAGATTAACATTTCACAGGAACAAAGAAAAAAAGGGAGGAGGGAAAGAAGGGAACCCTCCGCCCACGATGCTGCCAGGGTTCAAGGGGGGAAAGACAAGGACCCCTCCCATGGCTCTGTTGGAGAAAAGGTAGACGCTTCCTGTGACTCCAGAGCATGGGGTACGGTGGCATCCTCCAAAGATTTAAGGAGACCTACAACAGAGAAGACACAGATAATTGCTAAGGGCCCCCACCTGCAAGCTCAGCTTCCTGTGCCACCCCCCCCACACCAAACAATACCCACCCACTTGGATGGGGGAATGGCCTTGGGGGGCACATACCTGGAGGAGCGGTGTCGTGTAGGCCGGGGACTTGGTGTCTCCTTCCTGCGCTTGTGACCCGGAGAATGGCTGTCCCCACGCTGGCCTCTCCGGGAAATCCGCTCACTGCTGCTACAACAAAACAGAGCACCCCTGAGCCTCAAGTTTTTGCCCAAATCACACGATGGCGAGACAAGGTGCCTCCTGTGGGCCCTACCTCTGCTGGTCCCGTGGCGAGGGCTGGGGTGAGGGACGGCGACGCTCCACAGGCGAGTAGCTCAGGGACCTGGAGTCCCGAAGGGAGTCTATTGGTTTCCGGGGACTGCGAGACCTGGGGAGCAGAGTAGACCCCAATAGCACCACACAATTCCAAACCCACCAGCCAACACTCAGGACCACCCGCCCAGGTCCTGACCACCAAACCTCACACCACGCAGGGCCAACCTCAGACCCACCTTTGTCCGCACTCACCCATCCGCCCGCACACCTTCCACCGAGTGCCCCCAGTGGGCAGAGCACAGGGTGCAGCGGGGGACGCAAAGATAAAGACAGTCCCTGCCCTTGAGGAGCTCAGTCTGGTAGTGAAGGAAGGCCAACAAAGGAGACGCAGGGCCCCATGTATGGGAAGCAGCCCCAGAGGGATGGATGTGCATGGGTCTCGGGACTGGGGCTGGGGTACAGGGGCAGGGAAGGAAGGGGCAGGGCAGTCTTCTCGAAGGTGCTGTTTGAGTGGAGTCTTGCAGAACGAGGAGTTCACCAGGCGGACAAGGAAATTCCAGGCAGAAGGAACAGCATGTCCAAAGGCATGGGCTCTCCTTAGACTGCAAGGCGCTGGGTGTGGCTGGAGCACAGGGCATGTGTGGGGGCGGGCAGGAGGAGCACAGGGTGGGCAAGGCCAGCTGGTGAAGAGCCTCACACGCCATTCCCGCAGAGGTGGGGCTTTATCCTGCAGGCCACAGGGCGTCCCGGAAGGATTTGTGGAGTGGAGGGAAGTAACCAGATGTGCATTTTAGAAAGATCCCTCTGGCTACGTGTGGAAGAGAATGGCGTGGAGGCAGGGAGACAGGGAAGAGGCTGTGGACAGAGTCGGGAGAAGATGACGGTGGCCAGACCAGAGCCCTGCAGTAGTAATGGGGAGACTTAAGAGCTAGAATCCCTGGAACCAGGCTGCATGTTGGGGGAAGAAACCTAAGACTTCCCAATCTGGCTTGAGGACCCACTTGGGTGGTGCAGCCTTTACCAGAACAGGGCACCAGAGTATCAGGGAGGAGAGTGCCCAACTCCTCCCGTACACCAGACACTTGAAGTCCACATGAGGCACCCCAGCAGGACCTCACCCAGGGCCCCTGCTCTGGAGAAGTCCCCTCCACCCCTTCCACCTGGGGAAAAGCAGCACTCACCTCCGTTCGCCAGGGGCTGGCTTCTTGGGGCTTGCAGGTTTGGGCATGGCCTGAGGGCCAGGCTTAGCAGGGGAGGGGGAGGAGGAAGAAGAGGAAGAGGAGGAAGAGGAGGAAGAGGAGGAAGAGGAAGATGAAGAGGAGGAGGAGGAAGAGGAAGAGGAGGAGGAAGAGGAAGAGGAGGAGCTGGAACTGGAGCTGCTAGAGCGCCTCTTCCTTTTGGCTGGGGTTGGCTCCTGAGGACGTCCCTCTCGAACAGCCTCCTTTGGTGCTGGGGTGGGGCTGGGGACCCTGTGGGAGAAGAGCAGGGTTACAAGGAGACAAGCTGCCCCAGCCCCAACCCTACCTTCCTTGGCCTGGAGGAACGGCAGTGGGGGAGGGGTGCCTGAGAAAGGCCCTGGGAGCTCTTGGAGCCTCACGTAGGCGAGACAATGAGCTTCTCTGAAGTGCAGTGGCCCGAGCTGAGCCAGCCCAACCTCTGCTAACACAAGCAGCAGGCTGGGGCCCGCAGCACAAGGGATCAAGGTTAAACCTCAAGAATGTCCCTGATGAAGGACTAAGGCCCCTGGGCTCAGATGTGGAAGCTGAAGCTGGGTGGTCTCCTTTCCTCGGAGAGCCGCAGCTTGGGGCAGCTTGGGGAGGCCCGTGACTGCAGGCTGGCTGGGGAGGGGCCGTCCTGCCTGGAGGCAGGGAGAGGGATGGGATGACCTCTGAAGATCCTTCCAGCCCAGGGAGTTCCTCTTGAGGTCTAACTGCCATCCCTCCTGCTGTAAAATTAAGTCCATTTCCTCTAGTTCTGTCCTCTGTAGAGATGGAAAACTTATCATTATCCTCTAGAGAATTAACCTTTGGAGATTTTTATCTGTCCCATCCCTCCCCCCATAACCCCCACCCCAGCATTCTCTTCTACCCCCAGCTTGAGGGTCAAGGTCCCCCATACCTCAAGAGCCAAGAACCTGTGGCATGGTTGTTCCCTCCCCCACCCCGCCCCAATTCCTTCCCCAAGATTCCTGAAAATGAAATTTGCTCACCTTTTCAGTGCCACCTCAGGTTGAGCTTGAAGGCTAGAGCCCTCTGAGTCGCTAGAACTGGAGCCAGAAGAGGAGGATGACGACGATGATGATGAGGAAGAGGAGGAAGAACTGGAGGAGCTGGAGGAGGAGGAGGAACTCCGCCGTTCCTTTGCTGGTTGCAGGGCGGCCATTGCAGAAGGCTGCTGGGCCCCAGTAGAAGCAGGTGGCTCCCCAACCTCAGGATGGGACACCCCAGAAGGGCCAGAGAGCATGCCATTATGGTCACCAGCAGAGGATGTGGCCTTTGCCACTGTCCCAGAAGAAAGGGACTGAGACCCTGACACAGGGGTGGTCTGGGCACCAGAAGAACGGCACTGGTCTGAAAATGCAGGCTGCACAGGGGACCTAGGTCGATCTTGTGCTGGAGGGAGAAGAGACTGTGGAGGAGCCTGGATCATTCTTGAGGGAGGGGAAGGAACTCGTTCAGAGGTCATTCTAGACTGGCTTGGGGCAGATGGTGGTGTTCTGGACCTGGCTCTGTCAAGGAGGGGGGGTGAGGCTCTGCCACTGACACGCTCATAAGCAGAAAGGGGCACCCTGGGGCTGGTGAGGTTTGCACCAGACAACGCTGGAGCCATCCTAGCACTGGTGAGACTTGCAGGGGCCAAAGCTGCAGGGGTTCTGGAGCTAGCAATATTCACAGGAGCTGTGGCATGTGCAGATCGTGGACCCACCAGGTTTGCAGGGGCTGGAGCCTGGGGTGTTCTGGAACTGGAGGGATAATTTGCAGCAGTCGGGGGTGTGCCAGAGCCTGCGAGACTCAAAGCTGCTAAGGCAGCTGGAGTTCTGGCTCCTGCTAGGTTCACAGCTGGGGCTGTGGGGGTTCGAGGATCAGCAAGATTCACGGCTGAAGGTGCCACTGCTGTTCTGGGGCTGGCCAAGTTCATGGCTGCTGCAGCAGCTGGTGCTCGTGAATCAGCCATGTTCACTGCTGTTGGGATAGCAGGTGTCCTGGCACTGGCTAAGTTCATGGCTGCTGCAGAGGCCGCAGGAATCCTGCTGGCAAGGTTGGCAGCAGGGGCCGTTCTGAGACTCATTAGAGGCACCGGAGCTGGAACCTGGGACATTCTTGCAGCAAGGCCAGCGGCAGACATGGACGGAGGAGGCCGGGCAGTGCCAAGACTGATGGCTGTCAAAGCAAGTGCAATTCTAGACTGAGCATGATTTTCTGGCACAGATGTTCTTGGATGATCAGGTATTCGGGGACCTGGGCCATCCATCATAGAACCAGCTTGCTGCAGGACAGACATGGGTGTTCTGGCGCTGCCAAGGGGTTCAAGCATTCCGGGTGACCTACATCGATCAAGAGGAGTTGGTGACATGCTAGGACGACTGAAGCAGCTCATCCTGGAGCTATTGAGTGCTACTGGAGGTGTTCGAGAACCAGAATGATTCCTTGTTGCTGGAGGAGTAGCAGAACGTGAACGATCAGAACTACTTCCAGATGCAGAACGTCTGCGGATGGCTGGAGGAGATCTCGTTAAGGACCGTTTGCCCCGAGCTGCTCGTGGAGTACGGGACCTAGAACGGCGGCGAATGGCAAGGGGTGAGCGACTTCGAGAACGCTTACGTGGCAACAGTGGTGTTCGAGACCTTGAGCGGCGCCGAATAGCTGGAGGTGTTCGGGATCTAGAGCGGCGGCGAGTCACTGGAGAGGTTCGAGAGCGAGACCTCCTTCGAGTGACTGGAGAGGTGCGAGATCGAGATCGCCTTCGAGTGACTGGGGATGTTCTGGATCTCGACCTTCTGCGAGTGATAGGTGAAGTTCTGCTTCGAGATCGCCTCCTGGTTACCGGCGGAGTCCTAGATCTGGACCTTCGGCGAGTCACTGGTGGAGTTCTAGAGCGGGAGCGCCGGCGGGTGGTCGGTGTTCGGGACCTAGAACGGCGGCGAGTTACAGGTGGTGTTCTGGACCTGGATCGCCTTCGACTCACTGGGGATGCTCTGGATCGAGATCTTCGTCGAGTCACTGATGTCCTGGACCTTGACCGTCTGCGACTCACCGGCGAGGTTCTAGACCTGGATCTACGTCTGCTGATCAGGGGTGTTCTGGACCTGGATCGCCGGTGAGTCACTGGAGATCTTGACCGTTTCCACGGGGCTGGTGATGTGCGTGACCGAGAACGCTTCCGACTAGTTGGGGGTGTTCGAGAGCGGCCTCTTCGGCGTCGAGAAGAGGTTCGGGAACTCTCTTGCCGGGCAGGTGACCTAGAGTGGTAACCAGAGCCACCCCTCCGTCTACGAGTGACCCGAGACCTGGAACGGCTCCTCTGTCTTCTCCGGGAGGTTGACTGAGAAGACCCAGATCTATCTCGACGTCGGGTTGTTCTAGTCTTCTCCCTACGTGAGCGGGAACGGGACCTCTGGAGTCCACGAGGTTTCGGTGAAGGAGAACGACCTCTCCTTGAAGTCGTCTTAGTACGTGGAGATGAAGCTGAGCGCCGCCGCCGTGAAGATCTGGACTTTTCAGCTGGCTCTGGGGAAGACACTGAAGGACTTCTTCGGCGTCTTGGGGGAGTTCTGGAGCGGGTTTCTGGTGAAGAGGAGGCAGAGCGGCTCCTACGGGACAGTCTGGCCTTCCTGGTTAGCTCAGGAGACGATCGAGAGCTGCGACGTCGAGGTGGTGTGCGAGACTTAGTCTTTGGCTCTGGTGAGGACCTGGAGCCTCTTCGAGCAGTTCTGGATTTGGGTGGATGTTCTGGCGAGGACTCAGAACTGCTGCTTCCTTCAGGAGAAGGGCCTCTGCCTTTGCTTGATGAACCCGATCTGCTTCGTCTGGGAAGGACCCGCGGGGCAGGTACTTTGGGTTCAGGAGAGGAATCAGAACCACTCTGAGCCCTGGGTGCTGCTCTTGGCTTATCTTTTACTTCAGATGAGCCAGACCTACTGCGCTGAGGAGAAGGTCGGGATTTGCTGTCAACCTCTGGAGATGATCCAGAGCGACTCCTCTGTCTAAGTGGGGTCTGGGTCTCAGCTTTAGAATCCGGAGAAGAGTCTGACTCACTTCTCTCCCGAGGTGATGCACTGGGTTTCCCATCAGGTTCTTGAGAAGATCCAGATGGACTCCTTTGCCCAATAGGGGTCCTAGCCACAGTTTTCTGTTCAACTGATGATTCTGACCCACTTCTCTCCCTCTGGGGGGTGACACACTTGTTGTTGAGCTCTGGGGATGATGGAGAGCGACTTCTTGGCCTAGGAGTCTGAGGCAATGCTTTTGGTTCTGGGGAAGAATCACATTCACTTCTCCCCCTAGATGGAGTTCTAGGTACATCTTTCATTCCAGGAGAGGACCCAGAGAGGCTGTGCCTAGAGGGAGTCCCAGACCCATCTCTAAGTCCTGGAGAAGACCCAGACCGGCTTCTCCTCGATGGAGTTCTGGGTAAACCGTCTTTCAGTTCAGGAGAAGATGCAGAACTACTTCTTTCTCTCGAGGGCGTTCTGGGTACAGCATCAAGTACAGGTGAAGAGACACTCTGATTTGAAGACATCCCTGCCTTTTCCACTGCATCTGGGGATAACTCAGAACTGCTGCGCCTTGAGGATCTTGTCGATTGTTCTTTCATGTCAAGAGATTGGTCTGTCTCCAGTTGATTAAGGAAAGGTCCATTCAAATCTTCTTTAACTTCAGATGACAATCCAGTACTCATTTCTATAGCAAGGCCTGAGTTTCTAAATTCTAAAGGTGATCCAAAACTATTCTCCCGGGGGGGAGAATGAGACAATTCTTTATGTTCTGAAGAAAAACGTGGTCCTCCCCAACATGAGGCCACTGCAGGGACTTCTACTGTTTCTAAGGCAGCCTGTGATTGGCTTTGATCCAGAGCCAAAGACACAGCAGGTTTTTCTTCTACTTCAGGAGATGATTCAAAGTTACTTCCAGCCATTTCTTTAAGTTCTGGAGACAAATGGGGCAGGACTTGGTTTGAAGGTTGTTCAGGTTTCTCTACTCCCTCCATTAATTCCTCATCCTGACTTGCCTTAGGTAATGCACTATTTTGGTCTTTTGTATCAGAAGGTGAACCAGCACCACTTCTTTCTCTTGATGGGGTTCTAGGTATGTCT
The DNA here is from genome assembly GCA_004027185.1 of Glis glis. Taxonomy (NCBI): domain Eukaryota; kingdom Metazoa; phylum Chordata; class Mammalia; order Rodentia; family Gliridae; genus Glis; species Glis glis. The sequence continues at coordinate 13,964 of PVJS01026369.1, read as the reverse complement.
TCCAGTACTGGCGAGGGCTCTGGTCTATCCTGCATGGGAGCACTAAATTTGCCTCTCTGTTTAGGAGATGACACAGTAACATCCTCCTGAAGGGGTGAGCCCGTTTTCTCTTTTGGTTCTGGAGAAGGCACCAATCTGCTCTGCCCCAGAAGGGATTTAGAGTCCACTGCAGGATATGGGGAAGAGTCAGACTGGGACCTGCTCTGCTCAGGAGACATTCCTGATTTAAGTGTAGGACTTGTTGGCAACTCGCTTCTAGCTTGTCTTGTCGGAGATCTGGGTGCCAGTTCAGTGATTGGGGATGAGGACCTGGACTGGCTATCCTTAGGAGGTGTCTGAGATTTGCTCGACAGAGACAGAGATTCTAGGTGACTCTGCCTCACTTCTGGACTTGAAATATCAGATCCAGGGTCTGGTGAAGTTTGTGATTGTCCTTTATGTTGCAGAGATGAGCCAAAATAGCTCTCTCCTGGTGTTGTAGTAGAGATGACCCCGGGAGAGACGGAGAAGGATCCAGAGCAACTTTGTGTTGGTGAGTCTTTAGACTTCTCTTGGGGATGTGGTGACTTTGATTCAGAAAGACTTGGCCCTGGTGGAGTTTGGGGCTTTACTTTGGGGTGTGGTGATGTAGACCCTGAGTGACTTTGTCTTGGTGGTGTTTCAGGCTTCACTTTGGTATCTGGTGAAGAGGATCTAGAATGGCTCTGTCTTAGCAACAATCCAGATTCCACCTTGGAGCAGGGAGACACTGATCTGCTTTGCCTTGGAGGTGTTCTAGGTGCCAGCCGACTAGGACTTGGAGAAGAAGAGCCAGAATGGCTTCTTTGACTAGGTGACATTATTGCCTTCATTTTGGGTTGTGGAGATGACGATCTAGATGGGCTCCGTCTTGGAGGTGTGCTAGATTTAAGTTGAGGAGAGGACCCAGAGCAGCTATGTCTCGAAGGGGTCGTAGACTTCACCTCAGGGTCAGGTGACGATTCGGAATGGCTCTGTCTTTGTGGTGTTGCAGATTGTTCATTGACCTGGGGACTTGTTACAGAGCCTTGTCTTGGTGGTGTTCCAGGTTTTACTTTTGGGTGAGGAGATGAACTGGAATGACTTTGTCTTGATGGCATTTTAGATTTCAGTTTAGGTGGTGAAGAACCAGAGCGACTTCGTCTTGGTGGTGTTACAGATTTTGCTTTAGGCTGGGATGATCCAGAGCGACTGCGTCTAGGCGGAGTCTGTGACTTTTGTTTAGGGCATGGAGAGGACCCTGAAAGGCTTCGCCTCAAAGACAAGTGAGATTTTGCTTTGGATCGTGGTGAAGAGAGAGACCTGCTCCGCCTGGAGGAAATGTGAGATTTTTTCATTTCTGGGCTTGAGTTGGACCTGCTTCTCCTCTGAGATGTTCTGGATTTGTTCTTCCGCTCTGATGATGACCCAGACCTACCCCTTCTTTGTGGTGTTCTAGAGTGAGATCTTCCACGTCTGACTAGACTTCTACTGCGGGATCTTCCTCGTCTTGCTGGGGTTCTAGACCGAGATCTCCCTCTCCTGGCTGGGGTTCTAGAGCGTGAGCGCCCACCGCGCCTGGCTGGGGATCTAGAGCGTGAGCGGCCGCCACGCCTGGCTGGGCTTCTGGAGCGTGAGCGGCCGCTGCGTCTGGCTGGGGTTCTAGAGCGTGACCGGCCACTTCTCCTAGCTGGTGATCTACTACGAGATCTCCTTCGTACTGGTGACCGGGTCCTAGATCTGCGCCTAGCAGGTGTTCTTGATCGAGACCTGCCCCTCCGGGCTGGTGTTCTCGACCTAGACCTTCGCCTGGTGGGTGTTCTGGAGCGGGATCTCCGCCTGGCAGGTGTTCTAGAGCGGGACCTGCCCCGCCGGGCTGGTGTTCTAGAACGAGATCTGCCTCTAGTGGCTGGGGATCTAGAGTGAGATCTGCCACGCCTTGCTGACCTAGACCTGCCTCTTCTCTGATTATTTCTGCTCCTGGACCAGCCTGGCCTCTGAGCAGACCTAGAGCGGCCACGCCGCTGGGGGCTTCTTGATCTCCCCCACCTCTGTGCAGATCGGGACCTACGCCACTGAGGGGACCGGGACCGAGAATGACCTCTCTTGGTAGGGGTTCGAGACCGAGATCGCCCCCTCTTAGTAGTGGCAGGGCTACGGGACCTCCCCAGCCTACGGGAAGGACTATGAGAATGTGATTTATCCCGCTTTGTTCGGCCATGTGACCGATTCTTTGATGTGGGAGAAGAAGAAAGCTCTCGGTGGGCCCCAGGAGCTGGTGTGGGTTTAGGACTTTCAGGAGAAGAGCTAGCATGCCGAGAAACTTTGGTAGGTTGAGGGGATGGTGGGCCACTCTCTGAGGAAGATGACTGGGGTGGTTTCTCAGGAGACTTAGGTGGTGAAGGGCCCCGGGTTGGGGAGGCCTCAGATTGGGAATTCACTGGCTCCTGACTCAAGAGGGTTGTTGCAGGAGGTTGTGGGGAGCCGCCATGTTGCTCAGCAAGGAGCAGAGTGGGAGCAGATGGTTCTGGGCCTGCGCTGTTCCTTTCCGGAGAGGGGCTAGATCGAACTGCAGATTTCTAAGAGTGGAAGAAAGAGTATGGATAGGCATATGTAAACACCAAAACTTTCCCATCGCCGGTAAGATACCAATATCAATACACCCCATTATACCAACTGGTCCTGTTCCTCACCACAGGCAGTCACTTTCATTCAATAACAAGTCAGCATGTAGCATAAAGCACAATGAGAAAACACAAAGACATGGAAAAGTCTATGACCTCAAGAGTCTTAGGATCTAGAGAAAAGACAATGCAAATAACTAATGCACTACGATTAACAAATACTACTACAAAGTGCTCTAAAAAGGAGGAGATTGTGTTTTACTGTTTTGTTCTGTTTTTGGAGGTAGGGATGAACCCAGAGCTTTGTGCATGTTAACTCTCCCTGCCCCCAAAAAAAGGATTTTTGGGGGAAGTACTAGTAATTGAAACCAGAGACATTCTAATCAAGCTACAGCTTCAGCCTCCTTTTTTAAGATTTTGAAACAGGGTCTTGCTAAATTGCTGAAGCTGGTCTCAAGCCTGTGTATCCTCCTATCTCAGCCTCCCAAATACTGAAAATACAGGCATGTGCCACTTCACCAAGCTCAAAAAGGCATTTTTAAATGGAAAGAGAAACCAGTTTCTTTTTTTTTTTTGCGGTACCGGGGATTGAACCCAGGGGCATTCTACCTCGCGCTAAACCCCTGGCCCTATTTTTTTATACTTTATTTTGAAACCGGATCTCATGAAGTTGCGGAGGGCCTTGCTAGGTAGGTAGGTAGGTAGGTAGAGAGAGAGAGAGAGAGAGAGAGAGAGAGAGAGACAGGGAGAGAGAGAGAGGGTGAGAGCTGAGTTTGGCCGCGAACCCAGATCCTCCGGTCTCCGCCTCCCCAAAGTATTGGGATTACAAGTGTGCGCCACCACACCCGGCCAGAAACCAGTTTCTTAAAGTGGGTGACAAGTGAACTTACCATTGAGGAATAACTATGTTAAAAAGAAGCATGATCTGAATATGGTGGCACAAACCTGTAATCCCAGTACTCCGGGAAGCTGACAGAAGGATTGCAGATTCAAGGACAGCCTCAGCAACTTAGCGAGATCCTCAGCAATTTAACCAAACTCTTTCAAAATAAAAAACATGGGGCGAGGTGGCACACGCCTATAATCCCAGCACTTGGGAGGCTGAGACAGGAGGACCACAGGTTCACAGCCAGCCTCAGCCACTTAGCAAGGCCCTCAGCACCTTAGTGAGGCCCTGTTTCAAAATGAAAAATAAAAAGGGCTAGGGGTGTAGCTCAGAGGTAGAATACCCTTGATTTCAATCCCCAGTACAAAAAAAACGACAATAGAAAGTAGATAAAATTTCTGAGGTGATAAACTTGTAATTTGGAAAGTTAACTAGATAAGACATAAAACTAATGAGAGACATACATTACACTGTAATAGCTGAAACAAGACAAAATAATCAGGACTCTGAATAGATAATACAAAACAATAGGGAGCCGGGCATGGTGGCGCACACTTGTAATTCCAGTACTTGGGAGGCTGAGACTGGAGGATCCAGGTTGGCAGCCAGCCTCAGCTACTTAGTGAGGCCCTCCACAACTTAGCGAGACCCTGTTTCAAAATAAAGAATAAAAACTAGGGCTGGGGGGTGTAGCTCAAGAGGTAAAATGCCCCTGGGTTCAATCACCAGTACCGCAAAAAAAAAAAAAAAAAAAAAACCAATAGGAACTACTGAAAATAACTACTCTTTAGTGTTTTCAGACTGACAGGAATCCCAGTAAGTTGAAAATTTTTGTTAAGCTATGACTAGCATAAAATTAGATAAAGAAGAATATAGAAATGTCCTCAGTATTATAAACCTAATGGTGGTTTAAAGAAACCTTTGTTCCAATTCTATCTATGTATATTTATAAACAAGATAATGTCAATGGCATAAAACCTATTTATATCCAGTGAAGCTTGATTCTAAAGACTGCAATTCATCGAGTCATGATCCTAAATTATTTGCAGAAATGTAAGAGAACTTAGTAACTGGGGCAGGAATACAGGGAAAAAAATCTTTTTGTTTTGAAACAGGGTCTCCTAAATTGCTAAGGTTATCTTAGAACCTGTGATCCGCCTGTCTCAGCATCCCAAGTACTGGGATTAGAGGCATGTGCCATCACACCCAGCTTAAATTTAAACTTCTCTTTTTTGTGTGGTACTGGGAATTGAACCCACGGGGGTCCTACCTCCGAGCTGCATCCCCAACCATATCTTATTCTTTATTTTGAAACAGGGTCTCACTAAGTTGCAGAGGGCCTCACAAGTTGCTGAGGCTGGCCACGAACCTGCTATCCTCCTGTCTCAGCCTCCCAAGTACTGGGATTACAAGCGTGCACCATCACACCCGGCTGAAATTTAAACTTCCCTTAATAAATTGTCAATTCTCCCCTTCACACACCTATCCTAAAACCCATACCCTTGGCAACTTAATGAACATACCTCCTTCTTGTCTTTGTCTTCACAAGGGCTGCTAGGCTGCTTTGTAGAGGGCTCTGGGCTGCTGGGCCGCTGTGTGTTGGCGGTACCTGGTTCACTAGAAGGCCCATCTCCCTCCCCTCGACGCCCTGGAGCAGGGGAAGGACTTTGCCCAGTCAAGGCAGTTGTGTGGGTTTTGGCTGCAGCACTTCGGGACCTGCAGGAGTTAATGGAGGGCAGGGGAGAGCAAGGAAATCAGTTCAAGGGAGAACAGAAAACCCCCTCCCCAGCTCCCATCCACCTTTCCTAACTGTACAGCCCTTTTCCAAAAAACCTTCTTAGACACGATTCAAATCAGAGATGCAAATTCAGTCCACTTTGTTCCTTCTGTTCCCAACACAATCCCAAAAATATTCTCCCTCTACCCCTTTATTCACCTCCCCCAAGCATCCCCAAACCCTCCACCCAGCCCATTCCCTACCCACTTCATTCAAAACTCACCTCTGAGCCCACCTCCTTCAGGAAGCCTTCCCCGATTAAGGAAGCCAGGGTAAGGATTCCTTCCTCCCCCAGACACCACGAACAAATCACCCCCCCCTATTCTGGCAGTCCATATACATCATAACAAAACAAAAAATAACAAACAAAAAAAAAAAAAAGAGAAGGGGAAATGTATATGTCTGTCCATCCTGTTGCTTTAGCCTGTCAGCTCCTAGAGGGCAGGGACCGTGTCTTCCGAATGGTCTGTGCAGCGCCTAGCACACCGTGGGCGCTCAATAAATATTAAATCGATTAACCCATCACTCCCTTTCCCTCCCTTCCTCCTGGACTACCCCTTACCGACTGCGAGAAGTATCAGAGGAGGAAGCAGAGTCAGCAGAGGTCGACCGGTGGGCCCGTCGGCTCTTGGGAACTGGTGTTGTACTTCGTGACCTGAATGAAGACCACCACACAGCTCAAGAGGCTGACCCACTGGATTCTTTTCACCCGTCTTTCGACCCTTTACCATTCAGAGTCATAGCTGATTCTGCCCTCTCCCCCATGGGAACTCATTCGTCTATTTACTAAAGAAATTCCCCTCAAATTCACTCACCGCTTCCGCTTCTTGTCCTTAGATTTACGTTTGCTCTTTGGAGTGGGAGACCTGGAAAATAAGGCAAGGTTGTTAAAAAACAACTTTTAAAAAAGGAAATAAAACCAAAAGTGGAAAGAACTAGATGGCTTTAGTGACTACAGAAAGAAACCTCTCACAGGCCAAATAAAGAACAAGCAAAGCACTCAGGCACTAACTCATCACTCCCATGTGCCACTATTCCTCTCTAGCCAAAGAGTTCTTACCTGTGCTTTCGTTTCTTAGACTCAGATTCCGACCTATTAGAAAAGAGAAAAACAAAACAAAACCATAAACCTATACCTATGCCTAAATTCAACAAGCCCTTTCTATTTTTGCGGTACCGGGGACTGAACCCAGGGACATTCACCCCGGCCCTATTTTTTATACTTTATTTTGAAACCAGGTCTCACAAAGTTGCGGAGGGCCTAAGTAGCTGAGGCTGGCGGAGAACCGGGATCCTCCGGTCTCCGCCTCCCAAGTACTGGGATTACAAGCGTGTGCCACCACGCCCAGCCTCAACAAGCCCTTTCTAATCACTCCCAAGTCCTTCAACCTCATACCTGTGCTTCTTCTTCTTTGAGCTCTTCTTTCTCTCCCGTCGAGGAGAGCTGCTCTCAGACCTGCTAAAGATGGATTTAGAGGCAAGGTCATTTTGTTTGGTTTCTTCCCTGGACCTTTCACCTACAGCCCACCCTCAACAGTAGTTTCTAAAGCACCCAAACAACCCAAGAGCATCAATGACACAGACATAAGCCCAGGACTTATTTCTTTACTCTTCAAGAAATATAGCTAATTCCTCAAATCAACAAACCTGAAAAATGAAGAAAATTCCAGAAATCCAAAATGCTGCTGACCAGTTCTCAACTATCATGGCTACAAACTCAATCCTTTCCCACTAAGCACACACATTTCTTCCTCCCAGATGAGACCTAAAATGGTAACTCCCATCTCCCTAACAACTCTCTCCTGTTCCCTGAAAGCAAAATCCTCAACTTTTAGAAAGTACATCACAGGATCGGTCTCCTGTATACTAAAATAGCTTTCCAACTAACTTACCGTCCTCTATCTTTCTTCTTTTTCTTCTTCTTTTGCTTTGGGGTTGGTGAGCGAGAACTGCTAGACTCCCGGACAAGGCTGGGAAAAGATGAATGAAAGAAAAGATGGGTGTTAAGATAAGTTGTCAGACATTTCAATCTCAGAAAAAAAAAAAAAAACCTGAAGAGTTTGAGAAGACATTAGAGGAGGGTACTTAGAACCAGAAAGAGAAGCTGATACTGGTTTCTTGGTCTTTAGTACCTGTACGGTTTGGGAGGCTCGGGAGCTGGTTGTTTAGTTTCTCGAGCACGACGCTGAGGATCAAAAGAGCTGCCATCCACATAGGAATCACTGATGCCAAAGGCAGCACGGAGTCGCTCATTCTTCTTTTCATTCAATTCTGCCAACTGATGGGTCTCAGTTACCCTAGAGGAAAAAAGGCAAAAATCTGAAGCATACAAAAAACAAAGAGCAGAGTAATACTGAGAAATAGTTATAAGCAGGAGCCAAATAGCCATGGGATAAGGAAGATGAAGGCAGGCAGGAAATCCGAGGCAAGGAGAAAGGACAGCAGCAGCAGAGTCCGAGGGAACCAAGGGAGAGCTCAACACTCACGCTGGCCTCTGCCCGGGGGTCTCCTCCTTGCCCCCAGGGTTCACATCCTTCTCCAGCAACATGAGTCGAAAGGTCGCCACTTTCTCTTGAATTTGCTGTTCCTCGTACCTGAAGGATAAATCCCTTCAGGGTTAGGGCTTGACAAGACACTTTTCCCCAGTCCCAGGTTTATATTTCCCTCATTCCCAACAGGGTCCCTTCCTTCTCCATGCACACACAGACCTTTCCACTCACTGTCACCCTAAAGTCCTTCTGATCTTTCCCTATCATCTTTCTTCCCTCTATTCATTATACCCCCTAGAACAGTGGATTTTAAACATGCTACAAATTCAGGGGCAAAGAGAGGAAAGTTTGCTGGCAGAGCTCCCAGTGCACCTCCCCAATTTCAACAAGGACACATCTTTTATTTCCTGGGATTCCAAAGAAAGGTATATTGTATAAAAGAGGTGCCATTGATGAAGTGTGAAAACCACTGCTCTAAAAGGTTTTCTGCCTTAATGTCCTTTTCCAAAATTTCACTTCCCTACCCAGCCCATGATACTTATTCAAATATTCTTCCAATTCCCTCAATCCTTACATCCATTTACCTCTCTTTCCTACCAATGACACCACCTAACATCTCACCTAGCTTTTCTCCTGCCTGATCTCTGCTTTCCCATCGCTCCCTTACAGCACATTTTTGTTCCTCAATGGTCCCCCTTTTCCCATGTGCATCCATCTAAATAACTGAGTCTCCCATTTACACATCAGACAGTTCCCTCACTTCCCACTTTGCACTGCTCCTTAACTCTCCAAATCTCTGGTTCATTTACCTCCTCCCCTACAACTACTCTTCCAGGCCTCCTTCAACCAGCCCTAAGCTCCATATACCCCACCTAACACCCAGCTCTGCACTCATTCAGTGCTTGGCTCTCCCCCAGCCCTCCCCTCACCCCTGCTCTTCCATCATCTCCTCCAGCTCGAGGCATCGCAGCTCCACGCGCCGCTTGCGCTCGTGGTCCAGGATGTCAGGATTAGGCCGCTTCACCAGGGCAGCCTCCAGGCGCCGCAGTTCCTCCTCTCCCTTGTAGTCAGGCCGCTCACCCCGGCGGCCCCGCACCAGGGACAGGTTGCGCTGGACGTAGCCGTTGGTGCCGCTGCCCCGGGGCGTCGGCAGCCCGATCCCGTTGTACATGGCCCTGTGCCCGGGGGCACCACCGCTCCTGGGGGGGAGCGGGGAGACACGGGTCAGGCCCCTGGCTCCAAACTAACCACTTACCACCTCCCACATTCCTGCTCTCTTGTACAACACTTATCCTCATACCACCTCTCCATTAGCTGCATGACACTTCTAGTCTCCTAACGAACTCCTCCATCCTTCCCACACTGCTTCCTTTCCACCAAATCACCGCCAGTTCTTACAGCCTTTTCTCCCAATGCTCAAAAATTCTAAATCATTCCTCCTTGCAGCTACATTTCCTTCTTTTTCCACCCTAGGCAAACAAAAGTTCCTGTTTCTCAAATCTCTTCACACTACCTCTTTATTCTTCTTGGACCCCAATACACACATGTAGTTTCTTACCAATTACTCTAATGTCTAACCTCTGATAACTGAGTCCTCCAAACAAGTCACAACAAACACCAGACAGATCTATAGTACCAAAAGGCCTGCAGTCCATGTCCAAGAAACAGCCCAAAACTTACCTAAGGATATCAAAGTATGCAGTATTAACACAAAATGGACCAGTCTCTAGATACCTGAACAGGAAGACTGACTAGTTAACATAAATTAAGTGTTCTATGCAGCCTCACCCAGACTACAGCCAACATGCACATCAGAAACACATATGAACCATGGACATGTAATCTCATACTTCATCCCCCAAGGAAGGAGCCATTTCTTTGATTTCAAATACTTATACCTCCTGTCAATTACCCTAGTATTTTACCACATGACTTGCAGCTCCTCCAGATCTCTGTAGCTCTGGTTAAATATTACCGGTTTTCAACTCAATGCACTAAACACATCAAACCAACCTTCTCTGTTCCAACCATACTTTTCTATATACCTTGTCCTAAGCTTATCTAAAAAACTCTAAATATACCTCATTTTCATTAAGGTCCACTTGCTGATTTTCCCTACCAACCCCCTGTTGTGGCACTTCCTAGGTTTTTCTCAGTCCTGCTTTATTCCTCTCATATGTTAATCCTATGCCTCCTACCAGGTTCCATCCTCTCAATTTGTTCTAACCCCAGCAAGACTCTGAAGAATCCCCCAAGTCCTAGTTTCTCTGACTAGATTTATTAGCTGTTGACACTGGATTCCTTTCTCCTGCTATATATGCTGTTTCTTTCTCCATTGAATCCTCTCCGAGTTAGTTTCACAGAGCATGAATGTGAGGGAAAACCAGAGGAAAAACCTAAAGGAATAGGCAAGGCAGAAAGCTAGTCAAAGCAGATGGAAAAAGATGGAATTTGATGAAGACTGCATTTAGTAAATTCCAAAACAAAAAGCACGATACAAATGCCTGAGGGAAAAAAATAAAGCATGAAGAAGAATGAATGAATATGGGGAGACACTGAATGGAAGAGGGCTGCCCAGTTTCTGTTTTGCTCTTGCCCCACCCCCAAGTCTAAGACCAATACCCAGTAGCAGACCCAAGAAAAAAACTAAACGCAATAAAAGATGATGCCAGAGTAAATGAGTGACTGATGGGGCTAAGTTTAGGAAAGGCAAATGGAAATCCAAAAAGAAATGAAAAACTTCTTTACAGCACAAGAAGTCAGTTTCTCTACCTTCCAACTCTCATTTTAATTTTCTAAAAATCAATTCTTCCCCACCCTAAACCTAAGTTCTTTGTTGCTTCTCCATACCCCACCTAATTTCTGCTTCCCTTGCAAAAACACTTCTGACCTGCAATCAATTCATCAGTCTAACCATTCACCCACACTTCCATACCATTTCACACAAATCCTCCCACTCCCTTGAGGGAAAACCAGTAGCTGCTAAGCAAAGGGTATTAAGTCACAACGTTTTGGAGAACTTTTAGAGAATGACCAAAAATGGGAAAGAAACGAAGGAGAAAAAAAAAATCACAGCATCCAAGGCAGTGCTTAAGACATTAAAAGGAGGAACAACAAACTACCAAAACCCAAAACTCTTAAATAAAACTACAGTCCAGACTGCGTATGCAGGTAAAATGAAGCTACAGACAAAATTTTTCCTCTTGGAAAATTACTAGAATACCAAACAAACAAGAAGAGCACCTTGAAACTCAGTATTAAAATATTCAAGAAAGAAAACGGCACCAAAATGGGGGTAGGGGTGTCCAGGACACAGAAAACTGGGGCACTGTAGAAGCTAAGCAAACATGATAGAAATTATAAAACTAAAATACTACCCCGGGAAGAGACCTAAGCCCACTTAGGACGAGAATCTTTTTGAGATTCTGATTCAGAAATCCCTTAGAGAACCGTAAATGGAAACTGAGGCTCTCAAGAGTTTCGTACCAAATAATGCCTGAAAAAGTCAGAACACTTAAACAGAGTCCAGAATTTTCTTCCCAACAGAAAGCTCCAAAAAACCTTCCTAGCGTTAACATGACATGGGGAGAGATATTTAAAAAGTAGAACAACAAAAAAGGAGCACATGGTCTACCTTACATACAGAGGCGACTACGCTAATTTTTTTTTATTTTTCAAACTTCGGGCTCGTTCCCCCAATAACTTCGTATCTGATACTAACGAGCGCAACGGTTTAAATCCGGGCCACCTAGTCCAAGGCCTTCCCTGCGCTGCCGGGCCGCGGAGGCCTATTTTCGGCCTTGGGGAGTGGGGGAGGGGGCTGCGCGGCGCCCCGCCGTCTGGGAGGCTCCGGGCCGGTCCGCCGGCCCCCAGGAGGGGCGGGGGAACAGGGATCGGGAGCCAGGGGAGCGGATCCGCGGGCAGGCCCCCGCTGCCGGCCCCTCCCCGCCACTTCAAGGCCGACTAGAGCGAGGGCCGCCTAGGCCGCACGCGCGGGGGTGGCGAGCAGGCGAGTCTCGCGCACTCCCCTCTCGCCGAGGTCGCGCGCGAACCGAGCGCAGGCGGCGGCGCGCGCCGTTGCCATGGGGGAGGGGCGGGAGAGCCGAAGGCCGCGCGCGACAGGAACCGCGGGAAGGAGGGGAGGCCGGCGAGCGAGGGCGTCCCCGAGAGCTGAGGGCGGCGAGCGCGCGTGCGCGCGGCGGCCTGGGCCGTTCTCCGCGCGCTTTGGCCTCGCGCCGGGGCCGCCACCCCTCCCCCACCCGGGTCGCGCGCTCCCTCTCCCTCTCACCCGCCGCCGCCGCCGCCTCCGCCCGCCGCCTCCGAGGGGGAGAGGTCCTGCCGCTGCTCGAGCTCCCGAGTCCCTCGGGGCTTGGAGCCGCCGCCTTGCCTCCCCGGTCCGCCCGCCTCAGCCGACGCCGACGCCTCCTCGCTTCCTCAGGGGCCGCAGCGGGCTCCGACTGCGCCACTCGCACCCCGCCTGGGCCGCGCAGCACGTCAGCACGACTAACTGCGTCAGCACGTAACCACGCAGGGGGCGGTGCGCGGGGGGCGCTGGGAGCCGTAGTACGCCTCGTGACCTTATGCGCAGGCGCCGAAAGCACACCGAAAAATCGAGTTCTTTAAAACACAAGGAAGGGTCGATTCCGCGGCCGAAAAACTACGAGTCCCGTCGGCCAGTGCAGGGAAGAGCAGGAGAGCGGACCAAGGCCGCAACGTCTGCCGGAGGCTTTCCGCTGGGGCGTGGGGCACCGGGTCTAGCGCCACATCGAGCGGGACCTGGCGCTTCTCCTGGCGCCCGCCCTCGGCCCAGAGCACTCTGGGAGCTGTAGTTCAGATGTGGCGCGGAACCCGTATGTAGTCTCAGCCCGAGGCACGGCAGCCATCTTGTCTCATATTGGGCGGCGATGACCCGAGCCTGGCGACGCCGTCGCTTCCCTGTGATCATGGGCCTGCACGGCGACTGCGTGACCGCGCGGCACTCGGTTTTCCAGGCTCTGGTGGAGTCTCCCCAAAGCGCAGCCAGCGGGAGCCCCGGGAGCCCCCGAGCCCAGGGCCTGCAGCAGAGGCCGACCCCCCACCCCCACCCCCGTTCGCATATTTCTACCCCTGTGGACCCCGCGAGGTCACTGACCTTGGGGCCGGGAGACCAGGCGGGGATGCGACTGTCTCCTGCAGAGCCAGGGGCGTGTTGCATGTCACGCCGCGCACACGAGGGACGTGGCGGTAGAAAAATATTATAAGCATCCTGAAATTTTTCACATTTCTGTGCCATTTCCTGTGGGGTTTAAGAAAACCTCAAGAAGGTTTAAAAGCCCACTCCCCAAGGGCTTAAAAGCCACTCTCTTTCCTGGAACCCCCCCTCCCTTTAGGGGGCAAGCTGCTTTGTCCTCTGTCTTTCCCTAGCCTAAAATAAACTTTCATATTTCTATACCCTTCCTAGTCCTTGGACTTCATTCTTCGAGATCCATTGGACAAGAACTCTAAAAAGAGACACCCCCGTTCCACTAGGAAGCTGGACTTCTCAGAAGGCTGCAGTCTAAACCTGGCCCCTGCCTCCAGCCAGCCACCTTGGATCTGACCTCAGCCATCCAGGTGGTCGCTGTTTGGAGCGATGCCGCAGGTTCTTGTTCTTAGCTAGTTTTGAAAAAGTTAGCCAGAACTACTGTTGCAAGCTTGAACAAAGTTTTTTATTACAGAGAGAAATGGGGGACAGAGTAAGCAAAGCACTACGCCAGAGGAGACGCAGTGGAGTGCCTTGAAAGTAAGGCACTGATGCCTTTGAACATACACAATTTTTATAAGAATTATTATCTCTTGTTTCTTATCTCACTTAACCAATAGTCTTCTTTTTCCCACCAAAAGCAGGGGCAGATCCGCCAATTAAACCTTTTCTGCTAGCCCCATTTGTTCATCCTCACAGAGACAGGTCAGATATCGCTGATTAACAGGTATTGCCTGGTTAACGAGGTCAGGGGGCTTCATGAAGCTTGTTAGTCTTAGCTGTTGTGAAAGTCTATAATTCTTTTCTAATTGCATGTGTTTGTGCTTGTACCATTCAGTGTCTAGCTGGGCTAACAGTCAACTTTTAGCTGACCAAGGTCAACCTTGGCTGCAGCTCTCGGCTGACAACTTAGAGACAGAGAAAAGGATTTTATTGTTCTGCCTGAGTATGAGAGCTTGTTCTCACTATT
>PVJS01026368.1:0-27056 GCA_004027185.1 Glis glis | reverse complement strand
AACTACAGTAATATATGCATACCCATGTTCATAGCAGCACAATTCACAGTGGCCAAATTATGGAACCAACCTAGGTGTCCATCAACAGATGAGTGGATTACAAAATTGTGGGAAATACACACAATGGAATTCTACTCAGCAATAAAGAAGAACAAAATAACAGCATTTGCAAGAAAGTGGAAGGATCTGGAGAACATTATGTTAAGCGAGACCAGTCAATCACAATAAAAGAAGGGTCATATGTTTTCATTAATATGTGCAACCTAGGGAGTAGTGGGGACACACAAGGGAGTCCGGTTGATAATGGAGAACTCTTAGTGGGGCAAGGGAAGTGGTACAAGGGAAGGGGAAGGGCAAGAAAGAAGCAAATCAGTGGAATTACTATCATAAACAATATGTACATGTGAGAATATACCAACATCATTCTTGGTACTTCATATGGGTGGGGAGAGGTGGGGGGACACTAAGAGCTGTGTGCATTTATGTTAACATCAAATATATATTCATTGTGATGTGAGACTACAATGTACCAATAAAAGCATGTTTTTTAAAAAAAGAACCCTGGACATAACCCTACTCCCAAAGGTGGCTGTTTTTTGTGATGTAAATATAATAGCAGAAAGAGTATGCTCATGTTTCAAAGTTGTGTGATGCATGTGGGTAACTGGGAACAAGTGCTTTACTTAGTTGAGAGTGAAAGTGTGTTAGTTTCCTGTTGACTTTAAAACAACACAAACTTACTGTCGTATAGATCTGGAAGTTAGAAGCCTAAAATAGGTCTGAGTGGGCTACAATCTAGGTATGGGCTGGGCTGTGTTCCTCTCTGGAAATTCTAGAGGAATCCATTTTCTTGCTTTTTCTGGATTCTAGCATAGGTTCCTAAAGTGGGCTATATTGCCTCCTTGGGGGGGGCACTGGAATGAAATATAAGATACATAGAAGAATGCAAATTCATCATAGCATCTTTCTGTTTATTTGTTTGAAGAAGGTAGATTTCTGGGGCAGAGAGGTGAGGGGGCACTGGTCAATTTTTTTTCTTTTCTAAAAAGTGGGCAGTAAGCCAAAGTAGTTTGGGAACCTCTGTAATCTAGAGGCTCTGGCATCCTTTAGCACATATGTGGCCCTCTTCCATCTACAAACCTAATAATGGCTGTGTAAATCCTTCTCACATTATTATTACTCTGACATTCATCTTTTTTCTTCCCTTTCCACATTTAAGGACCGTTATGATTGTACTGGGCCCATGTGCACAGTCTCTTTAGCTGATTAGCAAACTGAATTCCATTTGCAACCTTAGTTCCCTTTGTCATGTAATAGAACATTCACAGGTTCTGGGGGTTAGGGCATGGGCATCTTTGGGGGGGGCATTATTATTCCTTTCACAGAAAGCTGAAGAGCAAGAGTAGCTCATACATAATGGATTTAAATGGGTTAGATGGTAGACTCTGACCCCAGGTGCACACAGTTCCCAATCAGTTGGGAAGGTCAACATTTATCCAGAAGTTCCAGGCTTCACTACAATGTTTGTATCATCTTGGACAAGTTGCTTAATACCTCCTAGCTTCAAGCTCCTCATCTATAAATTAGTTCCTACCTCATGGGATTTTCCATTAGCTCAGCACCTGGATCAAAGTAAATTCTCAATAGTGCTAGTTGCTGGTTTAAAATAACTATAGCTAACCTTTATTATAAAGATAGAGATGAAAACTATTATCTGTTTTCTAGGAGCACAAAGGGAGAGTCTGAAGAATAAGTTATTGGTTGTTCGAGAACTTTGTAAAATTAGAAGATAAAGCTTAACTCTCAAATTTTAATTTCAGAAAAGAATTAAGGATTTAAAATACAAATTTATTTGAAAATATTTCAAACTTAGAAAAATGACAAGAATAAGAATGCTACAAAAACACTCACATGCACTTGACCCAGATAAATCTGTTAAAACTTTATCCCATTTGGCTTATGATCCTATCTTTATCTATTTGTATATCTATCAATTATCTCTGTGTACATGTGTATGTACATATACATAGTTACACACATTTTATTTTCTGAATTGAGACTAAGATGCACATACCACGGCCTTTACCCCTCAGTAGTTCAGTGTGTCTTTCCTAAGAATAAAGGTATTCTTTCATATTACTACAGCAGGGGTCAGCACATTTCCTATTAAGAGCTAGATAGTAAGCTTTTGGATCTTGTGGGCCATATATGATCTCTATCAGGCATTCTTTGCTCTCTATACAACTCTTTAAAAATGTAAAAACCATTCTGAGCTCACAGGCAATAGGTTGTAGAGTTATCCCCTTCAGTATGTTTAACACTAATATATTAATCTTATCTAATATTATGTAATTTATTCTCCATCTTTCAAATTTCTGAATTGACCCAGCCCAGGAATATTTTTTTATAGAATTTTTCCATCTCTTTCAGAATCTAGTCTAGGACTTGGTATTGTACTTAGTTGTCACAGCTCTTTAGCTTTTTTTCTTTTTTTCTTTCCTTCTTTCTTGATGCTTAGCTCATGGCAGCTGGGAAAGGAGAGATGATAGAGATAGAGATAGAGATAGAGATAGAGATAGAGATAGAGATAGCATTGACAGACAGGTTTTTTTGTTTATAATGGAGCATTCCTAATTTGGGACTGCCTAATGGTAAGATTATCTTCTGATCTGCATCCTATGTAAATGATATTGAATCCTTCTCAGGTGTCACACCTGGAGACACACAACATCCACCTTCCCCTCACCGATGATGTCACTTTTTTCAGCTGTCTAGTGGTTGTCTAATTTCTCTCTGCATAGTTACCATGTTCTCCCTTGGGTGTGATTTCACTGGAATTATTATTCTGGGATTGGAATGAAGGGGAAGATAGCATACAGCTACATAGTATGGCAGGGGGTGGGTCAGAAGGAGCAGGTCAAACTAAGCTGTGTCCCTAAGCAATCAGTGAGCAGTTGGAATTGGTGGAAAGATCTGTGGCTAGATCAGTTAATTTGAGTATTGAAAATAAAGTTGTTTTGTAGGGCTTTACTTACAAATTTTCCTCTTTGTGTGGTTTCCATTAAATCATTTGTATTCTATTTTTTTATTTGAACATTTTGTTTGAGCTCTGATAATTCCCTGTTGGCACCTACTCCATATAGATGCAAGAGAAGGCTTTTAGATAACTTTGTGGGGTGGGAGATGCTCTTCTCTTCATAGTTTTGCTCTTCTCTTCATAGTTCAACCTCAGCACATTGTGCAAGACTCACTTGGAGCCACTCCTCTCCCTCTCCTTGTTCCTAAGAGATCAGTTGCCAATATGGTGGGTCAGAGCCTAACATGCCTTGGTCATGGTACTTTAGTGGGGAGGAACTGTGTCTCAAGAAATCAAGAAGCTTTAGCCAAACTCCATATCACTTGCTGACCTCTGTGCTGCAGGCTCTCAAGTTTTCTGACCTCTAAGAAAGGCTTGTCCTGGAAGTCCTCCAGCTTGTCCCATGTTGACTTCTTTCCAGTGACTGGGTGGATGATATAGTGAAAGCACTCAGGGTCTGCTCCATGGAACTCCCCAAAGGAGGAAGTAGGAAGCCATGGGTGTCTGACTTGTGCCCCAATAATGGCGACCAGAGAAACTGTGTTGACTGTATATTGTCATGAAACACTTCATCCCAGTGGGATGTGGCTTAAAGACAACAAACATTTATTATCTCATATAGATCAGGAATTTGGAAACTTGGCTGGGTGATTCTGGTTCAGGAAACTTGTGGGGCTGCAGTCAGGTGTTGGCAGGAGCTGTCCTCACCTGGAGGTTTGGCAGAGGTCAGAGATGAGTCAGGATGTCCCATTGACAAGGTCATTGGGAAGAGGCCCCTGTTATTCTCCACAGGTTGCCTAAGTGTCTACGTAAGTGACCCAAGAGTGGATGAGAAAGGCAGAAGCCATACTGTGTTTGAAATCCAGCCTAATTCTGTTCAGTCCACAGACCAACCCTGATACGGTATAGGGAGAATCACATAAGATCATCAATACCCAGAGGTGGGGATCCTTGGTGACCATTTGGAGGATTGTTACCCTATAGCCTTAAAATGAGTAGAAAGAACTTTGCATGTTCTCATCACAATGAATTATAAATGTCTGAGGGGATGGATATGCTAATTATCTTGCTCTGGTCATTACATAGTGTATACATGTATTGAAATATCACACTGTACCCCATATATATGTATAATTATTACATATTAGTTAAAAGTTAAAAATAAACAAAAGCTTTCATATGGAGAATGGGGGATGCTTGATCGGGGATTAATAAAGCTTATACTTAGTCTACCAGTTGGTTAGGTATATCTATCTATTATCTATCTATCTATCTATCATCTATCTATCATCTATCTATCATCTATCCTCTGTTCGTTGCCTGTACAGAATCTCTAAGGGAAGATTAGCAACTGGTAGAATTTGGGATGAATTTCAAACAATAACAAATGCAGAGTAGAGAGAGTGTGGGAGAACGCTGCTGTGGGGGTAATCTTTATAATATATAAGTATGCTTTTTCCATTAAATATTCAGAACTTTAACTGAATTAAAAGCTTGTGTCTCTGTTTCCATTTCCACTGGATGTATGAGAAAGCACTAAATGTTTTGAGAAGAGCCAGTTCATCCACAGAACAGCATACCATGAATCAAACTTCCCAGGCACCTCTTGTTGCTTCTTGAAGTACATATATCTTAGCTAGCATATCCATCTTAAGGACTCTACATTAACTGGCCAGTTCTTGGTTTTTCTTCTCTTCTCCTGTAGTTTGACTACACACTGAGGCCACATTGGAAGTCTTGATGCTTTCTGTACACACCAAATTCTTCCACTGTTTGAAATGCTTTGTTATTCTTCCCTGTTTAAAATTATCTTAATCCTTTAAAGTCTATTGCAGATGCTATCCATTTCATGCTATCTGCAAGGTGAAATGACCTCTGCCTTACTCTGAGTTACCATTATGTTTTCTACTGTCCCTTGATGACAGTGCTGAAGACTATAATAACAACATAGCAGGTACAAGTAATCCAGAAGTTTCCATTGCCAGGCATTGTGCTAAGCACTCTATATATGCCTCCTCCAACATATTATGGATTAGAAATCAAAATTATCCTCATTTAAAAAATTAAATTGAGATTCAGAGGGTTAAGTAATTTGTTCAGGACCACAGGCTAATAAGTTATAGGATGAGGACACAGATTCTTGGGCCAAAGCCCATACTTAAAAAATATTGAATCAATTGTTTTAATTTTATATATGCTATATGATAACAATGATATTTTTAGACAAAATTTGCTTGTAGGAAAATGTATAGATATTAAGTTAACAATTCAATGAATTTAAGATGAATTCAACCATCACTCCAATCAAAATATCACATCTTTCTATCACCCCATAATCTTCCTTTATGCCTCTTTTCACTAATTCTCTCCCCCGCAGTCAGAGATAAGCATTGTTGTCATTCCTATCACCCTATATTGGTTTTATTTGTTTTTGAATTTGCTATAAATGAACTTACACAGTATGTATACTCTTATGTCTGTTTTATTCCCCTCAAAATCATTTTTCTTGAGAGTCATCCATGTTGTGTTGTATCAGTATCTTGTTATTTTTCTATTGTAGAGTGGTATTCTGTATATGAATCATCAAACAAACTTTCCCATTCTTCTGTTGATAGGCATTTGAGTTGTTTCCAACTTTTGGTTATTGTGAAGAAAATGTCTATAAGCATTCTTATACAAGCCTTTTGTGGACAGATGTTTTCATTTCTCATGGGTAAATACTTAGTGTAGAATTTCTGGTCATAATATAAGGATATTCTTAGCTTTATAAGACTTTGACAAAGAGATTACAAAGATCTTATATTGTTTCACCCTCCACCAGCAATGGGTGAGAGTTCTGGTTGCTCTATATCCTTGCTAACATTTGGTGTTGTCATATTTTTGATTTTAGATATTCTTGTGGGTGTGAAAGGTACTGTGGCCCAAGCCTGGACTCCCAAATGCTACCTAAGGTCATCAAACAGTTACTTTCATGCATATCTGCCTCTCCTTCTAGTTTGCATGCTCTCAGATAGCTATTATATTATCATATTTAGAGTCCTCCAAAGGCCCAATATAGTGGAATCAGGATAGGTATTCAATAAATAATAAATTTGAGCCCGGTGTGGTGGCGCATGCTTGTAATCCCAGTACTTTGGGAGGTGGAGACCAGAGGATCTGGGTTCGCAGCCAGCCTCAGCTCTCTCTCTCTCTCTCTCTCTCTCTCTCTCTTTCTCTCTCTCTCTCTCTCTACTTAGTGAGGCCCTCCGCAACTTCTTGAGACCCGGTTTCAAAATAAAGTATAAAAAATAGGGCCGGGGGTGTAGCACGGAGGTAGAACGCCCCTGGGTTTAATCCCAGGTACCGCAAAAAAAAAAAAATTTGTGTTGGGATACTTTCTTCACATTTTTGACTCTTGTTGCCAACTTAAATCAGGAGTGTAAAGCAGCGGTGAGAGGAAGAGTGAGGTTAGTCAGTATGGCAGTGTGTGCCTGGTATATATCCCAAAGCACACTGGCACAGCCCAGGGACAGTTTAGGTTAAAGAAGATTTAGAAAATAAGATTATGGGTCTTATATCTCTCATTATGCATTATAATCAGATATTTGGATTCAGCTGGTCTGGAGGTAGACACTCATTGATCTTTCAAAGATGTTCCCTAGATGCCTCTGTTGTACAACTAGAGTCTGGGCCACTGTTCTCAGTGCAATGAAGAAATGAGAGATTAACACTGATGCCGATCTACTTCATTCATTGCATGTAGATAACCACTCGCCTATGTCTCACTCTAGAAGTGACATTATCATGTCAAATGTATACATGCAAGGATTTGGAGTTAAATACTTTCCAGCTGTCCCATTTATTCTTTCGCAGGTAGAGAGAGAGGCTTTGAGCACCAATCATCATGCTAAAGATTCAATGAGGCGTAATTCCAAAGGTATTCACTCTGGTCTTTTAATAAGTATACTTCTTAGCCAGGCATGATGGTGCAAGCCTGTAATCCTAGTACTTGGGAAGCTGAGACAGGGATTACAGGTTCAATGCCAGTCTCAGCAACTTAGCGAGATCCTCAGTAACTTAGTGAGACCCTGTTCAAAATAGAAAAATTAAAAAGGGCTCAGGGATGGAATGCACCTGGGTTCAATCCTCAGGAACCCCCAAGCCCACACACATACACACAATGTGTACTTTCTAAAGTCCTAAAGGTTGTTTACTCCAAACATGAATTCCTGACATTGCCAAAATAATTTAGCCTAGATACGACGATGGATGATAAATCAAACATCGCTGAAGAAATTTAACTTGTTTTATCAAAGACTAAAGCCAAGATTAAGTGTTTGATGAAAAATTAATAAATGAACCCAGTGTATTCTGAATTCCACGGTGCTAGGTAATGTCAGTGGGCTGGAAGAGCCTACAGGCTGTCTTCTGAAGTGCCTGACCCGACTGCACTCCAGAACATTCATGTTTACACAGATGCTGGAAGTGATTCAGCACAGCGCAGTCAGACCTTACTCCCTCCCCTACTCAGTGACAGCAGCAGATTTTTCATTTAAACAACTCCACAAGTTAGAAAGGGGGATTCACTGGGGAATACCCATGCATTTTCTTTCCTTCTCCACAGGACAATTGATTTTTGGTTTGAGATTGCCTTGAGGTGGGCAGAACAGAAGTAGGATGACTCTCCCTCTGTTCCCTCTCTGTCGTCTTCTGACTGCCGTCTTTGCTGCCAGGAAGGAGGGAGTGCTAAGGGAGAGAAGCAGGGAGCAGTGGAGGGGAAGGGGAAGCGGGAGAGAAAGGTAGTGGGAAGAAAAAGAAAACGTGTGTGTGTGTGTGTGTGTGTGTGTGTGTGTGTGTGTACACTCTGGCATGCACACATAAAGAAGGGTGGTCTCTAATGATAGTACGTTAGAATCAGAACCTTTGAACTAGGAGATCCCTTCACACCAAATAGTTCAATAGTTTCCTCATTTTACAGATGAGGAAATTGAATGAAAGAAATCTGAAAGGATTTGCACAAAGTGACGCAATGAGTCAGGGCAGAGCAGGACAAGAGGACTCAGGTGTCCACCGCCACCCTCCTTCAGAGTGTTTCTTAAGACTGCCTATGCTGTCTCATCAGGCCTTCTTTGTTTATTTCATTTTTTTGGTAACAAGGGGTGTTCTACCTCTAAGCTACAGTATTCCTAGAATTTTTTTTTTAATTGAAACAGGGTCCCTCTAAGTTGCTGAGGCTGGTCTCAAATTTGCAATCCTCTTATCTCAGCCTCCCAAGTACTGGGATTACAGAAGTATGCCACTCTGTCTGGCTTTGTTAGGCCCTTAAAGAAGAAAGAGCCTTCTGCCTCCTCCTCATCACCCAACCACACAACTCAGAACCTGAAAGGACATTTTAATGAAGTTAAATAGTTAAATGGTTTTCGGGCAGTCTGAGCATTGGGATGTGCTAGTTCAAAGGGATCACCTAATTCAAAGGTTCTGATTCTAATGCACTATCATTAGAGACTGCCCTTCTTTATGTGTGCATGCTAGAGCACACATGTGCACACACACACACACACACACACATGCACATGCACGCACACACTGGGATGGTGAAGGGAGGCATTATACTAAGAAATAAGCTCGCTTTTTTGCCTGACTTTTTCACAAAACTGAAATCTTCACACTTTCCCAAGCAGGGTTCTAGGAAGGGGAGAACTACTGCACTTCTGATGACTCAGTGGCAATCTCAAGAAATCCATCATGTTGTCAAAGTCCACATCAGAAGACTGCTAATGGAGACATGAAGGTGTTTGGTTAGCAATCTGGATGTTTAATACACTTCATCCATTTGTTACAGGTTGCCAGGGGTCAATAAGCCAGCAGTGAATATAAACATAATCGAGTTTCCTTAGGTTTGAAGAACAAGGACAAAGTTTCATCAATAATCTTCGCTTCTGCTAGGAGCAAGCCGTTACATGTTGGATAAATACATTGATATACTCACTGTTGTGTTTGAAGGTCCTTATGGTCGCACCTGAGAGTCGGGCCCCAAGGACAACAGAAGTGTGGTTTAACTCATCACTTAAAATGAGGCATCCCTGTGCAGAAAATAAGCACACAGAACACAAGCCAATAAATAAAATGAAGGAAAGACAACTTCTGGGAACAGGAAGCCACTCTAAAGCCTATCGCACAGACTCTCAAAGCTCTCGTTAATTTTAAAAGCCCAAGAGCTTAAGCTGGTATTTGTATGGATAAAATCCTGAATAGAAGTTAGTTCCTGGAGATAGGAATTGTTTTCAGAGATTACATCTTTATTGGTACATTTACAAATAGTGTGCAACAGAGAACTTCATCCATGATCTTGGTTAAGCACCAGCTAGGAGGTCTAAAGGATCGACCTGCGATGGGAAAACTGGTTTAGTTTGGGGAGGCTTGTGGACTTGCTGGGCTGTTTCATCCCATGCCAGAATACTGGGGGTGGTTTTAGTTATTCTTCCTGGAAAGCAGGGGCCTTTCCAGCAGGACATTTCAAGCTCTCGCTTTGTGATTCTCGCTCTCCACGGAATCAATATCTCATGTAGACAGAAGCATCACTGCTTCCCAGTTAAAAGTCTTGAATTTGGAAAAGTGTAGGTGGCAATTCAGTCTGCAGTAAGTGGGAAAGGTCTAATTTACTGCTTAGAGATGACTGTATAAATTTATTGTTGTTTTTTAATTAGAGAAATTTCTAAATTGTAGAATTTTTCAAGCATACTCAAAATGCAGAGACAAATTATGTTGGGCCTTTGCCTTTGTTACCACTCGGGATCTTTAAGTTCTCCCTTATAGTTTGATAATCTCACATAATGTGTTTTATGTATTTGAGTCAAAGCCAGAAAAATTCTCTTATCTCGACACTGTAGAAATATGTATATATATTTATAATTTTATGTTGAAACATTTGACAGTTACTATAAGAATCATACCTAACCTCTACATTGTTTAGCTATGTATCTCTAAAAACATGAACATTCTCCTATAAAACCACAATGTAATGATGACATACAAGAAGTTCCACATTTATACAGGGCTACCCTCTAATATGTAATTCAAATCCAAATTTCCCAACTATTTTAACACTGTCTTAATGTCTCTTATAGCTGTTATCTTTCCATTTTTTCAAAGCCAAATCCAATTTAAGATCACACATTGCATTTAGTTGTCATAAGATTTTTAAAAATATAAATCTGATTATCATACTTTCCTACTTAATAAAATAAACCAACTAACTTCCCATTTTTTTTCTCAGGAACAATTTCAAACACTCTGGCATGATTTATACTATAAGACTCTGTGATTTGGCACCTGCCTTCCTTTCTGGTCTCTTCTTTGACCGCTATCTTATGGTCTGGTTTCTCCCAACCTCTCTACTTTGTACGTGCTGCTCCTTCTTCCTGGTCTTAAGATATAATACGCTACTTACCTGTTAAATTCTGTTCTCATGTCCCCATCTTCCCAGGCATCACAGTCTTTCTTGTGAAGTTTTGGACAAATATTTTGTTCTGTGTATGTGTATGCCTTTTCTGTGATTCATCCAGTTTTATTTAGCATATTATTTCCCCCACTAGATTGCAAACTATTTACATTTACAATGCACAAGTCTTATTCATCTTTGTATGTTCTGTATCTGGTCCCATGATAGGACATAGTAGATTCTCAATAAATGGTTGATTAAATAAATAAATAAATGAATGGATAATATAGGAAAAATGTTCTGTCCAAATAAATGCTTAACAAGTATTTGTTACATTGTAAATGGGGATTCAGGAACTTAAAACTGATTGACTTTGCTAAACTGTCATGAAATATAAAGTTTCATCCCCATGTGGGCCTGTAATTCTATAACCAGGAACATCATGATGAAGAGATTTGCTGGCACACTTACTAAAAAATCTGGATGTCAATCAGTGTCTCCTAAGAAAAGGACCATCTCAGCCAAACTTCTAACAAATGACCTGCTCAGAGTTATAATGGTTAGGAATAATACAGTTGAACATGTTTATGTTAACAAATTCTCACCTTTCCAACTAGTGCAGGGATATTCATTGAGTTAGTTGCAAATCCCATCCCAAAGACCATCGCTGCTTCTACATTCAGGAACTTAGCCATGAGGTCCTCCAATTCTTTATGCTTATCCAAGGTGCCTGCACATGGAATTATATGAGGAGTCATTCTCTTTTCAATAAGCCCAAGAATGAAAACCCAAATTCCAGTAGATATACCTCACCAAAAGACCCATTCAAAACTGTATAGCATGATTAAATCTGATTATTATATTTATTTGCTTAGTTAATAAAGTAAACTACCTAACTTCCCAGTTTTGCCATAGTCTCAATCTAGAAAAAGCATAAATGCTCATCTACTGTAAAATGGATAAGTGCATTGTGGGATATTCATATAGTAGAACATAACACAAAGAGAGAACAAGCTACCACTCCACACAGTGTGGATAAATCTCACAAAATACATCACTAAGAAGTCAGGTGCTAGCCGGGCGTGGTGGCACACGCTTGTAATCCCAGTACTTTGGGAGGCGGAGACCGGAGGATCCGGGTTTGCGGCCAGCCTCAGCTCTCTCTCTCTCTCTCTCTCTCTCACTCTACCTAGTGAGGCCCTCCGCAACTTTGTGAGACCCGGTTTCAAAATAAAGTATAAAAAATAGGGCCGGGGGTGTAGCGCGGAGGTAGAACGCCCCTGCGTTCAATCCCCGGTACCGCAAAAAAAAAGAAAAAAAAAGAAGTCAGGTGCTTAAAAGAGTACAGGCTCTATGAATTCACTTATACAAAATTTATAAACTGACAAAACAAATCTTCCATGTTAGACACCTAGTTCCTTTCCTTAGGAAGACGAGGATGGTTTTGAGATTCTCTGTTCTGTTTTCAGATTTGTGTGCTGGTCAAACAGGTTTGCTTTGTGAAAATCCATTGACCTTTATACTTATGATTTTCCCACTTTTCTATATATTTTATAATGCAATAAATTTGTAAAATGTATCACAGTTTCTCTCTCTCTCTCTACCCTGTATCTCACAAGTAATAATCTAATTAAAACTTCCACAGAAATTCCCCACACCTAAGTGCAAACAGATCCCATGACTTTCATAGATGCCAAAAATAAATACATACAATTATACATACAGATAATTACACATATAATTATGATATATACGTATTAATACTTATAATGGTTTGGATTTAGAATTTCCCCCTAGCCCTCATGGAAACAAGGTAGCAATGGTGGCAGCAGGGCTTGGTTGCTAAGGAGGGGTCCCTGGGGATGTGGCCCTGGGGACTATATATGGTTCTCTCTCTCTCTGCTTTGGCCTCCATGATGTGAGAGTAGAGCCTCGCTCTCTCTCTCTCTCTCTCTCCCTCTCTCCACTTCTCACCACCATGTCCTGAGCTCCGGACCCTGGCCTCACATGGACTGAACCCGGAATCTCCAAAAAACTGTGAGCAAATTAATCTTCCTTCCTCTAAGTTACGCGGTCAGTTGTCTTGGATTATGGCAGTGAGAATGCTGACCAAGAAAATACTGATATTATTGGTATTAATGACTCATAATCAGTATCAATAATACTAGTATTAATGATTAATAATTAGTATTGTTAATACTAATAAAATATACATATAATTATATGATTGAACCTTTGGGATGTACTAGATACTGTGCCAAACCTGCTATTTCGATAGGAGCCCAAATGCATGTATTATTACTTTACAGATAAGAAAAATGCAGGTTGAAGATGTCATAGTAAAAATAAACAGAGATAATTTAATCTAACTCCCAAATTCATGTTTTCCCTACGGCCTTTTATGCTTGCTCTTTGACCCCTTCTTAAGCATAAGTTCCTCATGTCTTGCTGATGGCAAATGTTGATGCTTCACATATTTTCTGTACGCCATCATTCCAATTTCTAGATTTACACAGTCCAATGCAGTAGCACTACCTGTGATTACTGCAGTTGAGGAACTGAATTTTAAAATTTTGTTTAATTTTAATTCACTTAAATTTTAAAACTAAAGCAATGTACTTTTAACTAAATACAACTTTATTATTTTGATAGGATTACATTTCACCTTAGCTATTCACAATTTAGTGTATGAATTGAGATGTGCTATAAATATTTAAAATGCACCATATTTCGAAGGCTTAACACAGAAACAACAGGAATATAAAATTGCTTATTCAGGTATTTTATATTGATTACATGTTTAAATGAAAAAATGTTGAATACATTGTTTAAATAAAATGTTCTATTAAATTAATTTTACCTATTATTTTAGTTTTTAATATAGCTATTAGAAAAATAAAAATTACAGGTCTTGCATTATATTTTTATTGGGTAGTATTTTCTCAATGATTCATTTGGCAGAATGGAAAAATGGAGAGAAGCTATAATTTGCATCTACAGGATTTAGAAACCTGTTGCCGAGATTTAAGTGAGAGGAATATTATTAGCATGTGTAGGGCTATTAAAAACATGTTTCTTTAACCGAAGGAGCAATATATTTTAATATACAGAGTGGGCTATTAGAATTCTATTCAAATTGGTAAATTAGTTCCCTTACTATACTTAAAGGGTGAGGGGTAAAACTTTAGCAGTTCAAAGATTTATTTTTGCACTTAATATCGAAGAGGACATTTGAAGGCAACCTTTGCCTTTCAAAAGAGGCAATACTGCCACATAATAGATAGGTGGTGGCCTTTTTCTCAAACCCAAATTCATTTATCTCCAATGTTGTCAGAAGTAAGTATACTAGCAGAGTCAACCTTAGTCAATCAAGATTTGGAGGGAAATTTAAAAGTTTAAATTGTAAATTAAAACTTGTATTATCTACTATAGGTTATAGAACAGAAAGGAAAACTGAATCTAAGATAAAAACCTGGGTACATAATCATTTGTCAGGTTTGTTTTTGGCTAGAAGAGACTGCATTTCAACAGGAATGTCCCTAAGAATAGGTAGTGAAAAGACCCCTGGCCGGGCACAAGGAGGCTGGGCTCTGGTATCAGCTCTGCCGCTTACAGGTGTGTGGCCTGTGCTCCCTCTCCTTGGAGTTGCTGCAGGGGTGGGGAGCGACGCGGTGTCTTAGCTTCCCTGACACTGCACAGCCTCTTTCCTCCATGTAGAATGGTCTTCCTGTCCTGGCAGCAGGCCCCACTCACTCTAACATGACATCTTTTTCTCTGCTATCTTTCTCAACTTCCTAAGGCAAAATTGGTCATTTTCTTTTCTGAGATTGCATAACCTTTATCACATTATGATGATAGCACTTATTAAATTGAGATGTTTCCTGGGGCAATCTTTATTACAAAAGGAGCCAGCAAGGTGCAGATACCATGTGTGAGATCCCATGGCTATCCCATGGCTTCCATAAATACTAATGATAGTATCAGAGAGGTAGAGTAGATGCTTAGATTTTTAGACCACAGTGCCTACCCCAGTACTGAATACAGTAGGTGCTTGTATGGGGTCTTTTGATGGAGAATGAAGACAGATGAAATTACAGTAAGGAGATGGAACTAGGAGAATAAAAACGCCATGCAATGCCAACTCACAGGTGACTAGGCAGTGAGCATGAGTGTGGAAATGCCTCTATCGAGTCAAGGCCTCTAGAAAAAACAGAAGGCATCCAATTTTGCTAACTTGGTAACTTTTCTCATGAGCCTTTTCTGCCCAGAAGGTCAATTAACAGCTATATCCTGGCCCAGTTACTCAGAAATGCACGAGCAATTATTCAACATAAATCTTTACTCTTGATTGTTCCAAGACTTCCATCTCAGGAGTTTATCTATGACAGTTGCACCACTAAATGTCCTTAGGAAGCCAGGTGTGGTGGTGCATGCCTGTATACCAGTACATGGCAGGCTGAGACAGGAGGATTGCAGGTTCAAAGTCAGCCTCAGCAACTTAAGGAGACCCTCAGCAACTTAGGGAGACCCTGTTTTAAAGTAAAACATAAAATAGGGCTGTGGGTGTAGCTCAGAGGTAGAATGCTCCTTGGTTCAAACCCCAGCACCAAAAAAAAAAAAAAAAAAGAAATACCTTAGGATAATAAGGGATGGGTTGTCAATCAATCAAGTAGCCAAACAATTATGAGAAATGGGTGTGTCTAAGATCATCCAGAGAGATAGCCCTCTATAAGGTCTCTACAGTTAGCCTTGGCTTAAAGAGATGGGGGAGAGAGGAAATGCAGGTGTCCATCTGAGGTCTCCAGACACCATCCTTTTTCTGAATTTCTAGTGGGCAGGTGGTTAATTAAGTAATTTTTAAACAGAACAATTCCTATGATCCAGTGTCTTACAGCTTAGTGTCAAGTTATGAATGACTTTGCATCTAGAGATTTGCCTTCATTTGCAGAAAACAATAGTCCCCTGATCCCATTATAATGGAATGTCTGTTTAGTGTCCATAATTCAGGTTTTATAAACAAATTTGAGAGATTTCCAGGATGGCTGGGCATTTCCCATTCCAGGAAGTCAGGCCTTTGAGGATTAGTCTAAGCTGGTCTGGGTTGAAGTGGAATTATTTAAGAAATAATTTTAAAATATGGCTCCTTTGTTTTAGGTAAGTACTTCTACTTTTCTTGCTCAAGAAATAAAAATGTAGGAAGAGCTTGGGGAAACAAAGCAGTCACTAGAAACTTTACTTCTTTTCCACAAACAGACAGGCCATACCCTATTTGAATATGGATGTCAATTTGCGTTTGGTGGTCCCTGTATTAGGTAGTTCTTGAAATTATATTCCAACATCTGTTTTTGGTATATAAATATTGACGTTTTTAAATCCCAAGAAAACATAGATATAATCTTAGTCCAAGATACAAGTAAATCCACAATAGTTTTTATTTCTGTTTCTCTCTGAAGGTCATTTTAGTCTGAAGGTCAGTAAGAGCCACAAGTTGGCCAGTGATGATAGATGTCCAAATTACTATGTTATGCATATATTGATTTGTTATCATCCTGAAAGTTTATTTATTCAGTGGGATACTCAGAACATATTTTGTGAATAAAAGAATAAATCCAAACTGGATGCATACTCTTCCAGCTCTCTGAGCAATATTTTCATGTGCCAAACACTGGGGTGACCACCATCAGTCAAATCTATAAAATTCCGTGTATGGACTATAAACTTCTGCTGGATTTTTATTGCTACTGACTGGCTCACGCTCTTTCGTCAGAATATGGAGGTTGTTGGCCTTCATACTGACATATTAACATTGATTAATAGCAGAGAGTGTGGGTGTAGCTATCAGGCTTGTTTCACAATTACCAATTCTTCCTTTGTGGCATGTGTAAAGAGATTTTCCAAACCGTGTCTGTAGTCATTTTGGTCCAGGATGTCCTGTTTGTGGACTGTTTCCAGACTTGGCCTAAGAGAAGCTTGCCATTTATTGTGAGGACCTTCCAGCTATCCCATCTGTCTATTCCAGCTGTGTCCTGGCCATCAGTCCACATCTGTGCCACTTTGCTTGAACTAGAGACTCCTACATTCAAGCCAGCATCTATCCTTCTGCCTAAAGGATTCTACCTTTAGATATCACCCCTAAGTTCTTGGGCACTCTTCCTTCCTTCCTTCCTTCCTTCCTTCCTTCCTTCCTTCCTTCCTTCCTTCCTTCTCTTTTTGTGTCAAAACCTGGGAATGAACCAATATCTTGGTATTTTCTTTGTTCCACTTGTGTCCAGTTTGAAGGTTATAGAGCCATATTCCTCATGAATTACTTTGTTTTTCTGGCCAACATTCAGAAAAAAACTAGAAGAGTTGGATGTAGTGTCTTCAATGGGTCTGGGTCATACAGCCACACTGAATGTTACACTATTGCTGCTCTATCCTGGCAAAGTCTGGTAAAACAGCAGCAACACTTGTATTGCCCACCTACCCAGGGTTTCATATTAAACCACTCATTGCCTCTTGGCAGATTAAAGTATTAGCAGATAATTAGAATCAGATGTAAACAAAGATCTTAAGGGAGGCTTGGGCATATAATTATGATTAGTCTTCATGGTAAATAATACTGGTGAAGGAAGAGCTTTAAGACTTCTCCCTTAGCTCATGTTATTCTTTTTTAAATGTTTGATTTTAAATTTTATTTATATTTTCATGTATCTAAGATATAAGCAAGATGTTTAAAAATACATGCAGATATTGAAAATGTAAAAATATTTAACATTTATCATCTCACGGTTTGTGTTTGTGTGAAGAGCCCCTAAAATCTACTCATTTAGCAAAAAACCCAAGTACAGTACGATATTGTTAAATATAGCCCTGATGTACATTAGATCTTTAGACTTGTTCACTACATAGCTGCTATTTTGTGTACTTTGATCTACATCTCCCTATTTCCTGATCTTCCATAACCACTGTCTTATTTTCTACTTCTATGCATTTGACTTTTTTTTAAATCCACAGATAAGTGGGGTCATGCAACCTTTTTCTTTCTGTGTCCAACAACTTATTTCACTTACTATAATGTCTTCAAAATTATTTAATGTATTTTGAACCTACAGAAAAGTTGCAAGAATGGTACCAAGAATTCCCAGATACTCTCCATCCAGATTCCCCAAATGTTATCATTTAACTACATCTTTAACTATTTTTCTCTCTCCCTATCTCTCCTCTCAACATATAAAATAGAATTATATATACATATATAAACATATATATGTGTAATTTTTATGAACTGTTTAATGAATTGCAATCATAATGTCCCACTTAGCCCTAAATATTTCAGTGTATACTTCTTATAAATTCTCTCATGTAAATATAGTACTATTATCACTGATACTGATATAATAATAATAATTATAATAGTAATAATTATTATCTGTTTTACAGATTTAATGCAGATTTGATTCTCTCACTTTAAAATTCCATCTCCAAGATGAAAAGTGGACGGAAGTGGCATGAAGCAACTTGTAAGGAGTGCTTACTGATGTGCCATGATTAATTTAATCCTCGCATGTACATACTCTACAATCCTCACACCTACACACATTCTATAAAAGTAGCAATTGTGTTCTTGTTTTACCAATGAGGAAATAGGCTTCTACTAAAAAAGAGGCAGAGCTAGTAAGAGCAGACCGTCTCCTCAACAACATGCTGATCTTCCATACTGAAACATTTCAAGGCTTAGCTCAATTAATGTTAATACAACTTTTTGAGGTTGGTGCTGTGATTACCCCCATTTCACAGATGAGGACATGAAAGCTTGAAAGCTTAGTTCACTCTTAAGACTTTTCAAAATCTCCAAGGCCACACAGTTGAAAGTCTAGAGCCAAGATTCAAACTCAGCTTGAGTCTAGAGTCATCCCTATTCCATGGTACTTTTTGAAGCAGGAACTTCTGACAGCTGCTAGCATAAGGGGGTGCCAAACATCTGTATTTTTATATATAAATATTTGTTGTTATGAATATCATAGGATAATTTTTTGATATATTAGCTTGTACATATTCCCTTTAAATAAAGAACATTTTCCCCCTTCTCTGTGTAGTAGGTGGCCAGATACTATTTAGACTTTTGCTTCTGGGGAAGTTCATTATATAGGACCCAAAGTGGAAACTGCTTCCTTTAGGTCTTTAGAAAACTTAGATATCCTCAAAGGAGAGAGATTGGGGTATCTGAAGCAGAGAGGGTAAGAGATTTGATCAAGACTGGCATCAATGGATCTATATATATTTCTGAGTGGTAGCTGCATGGAGACAGTTATAAGTTACAGAAAGGCAACTTGAATGACAGAAACTAGGGTTTCTATTCTTACTAGAGACTCCTCAGGGTTAAAAATGGCACAGAAACACTGGGATGCTTGACCACAGGGATTGTGTTAATAGAAACAGTGAGCTAACAGCCTTGAACAGTGTAGTCTTGGGCCTAAAGACCAGGAAACTTTCCTGATGTTGGGGATCTGCAATGATACCCTAGAATCCTGAAATGTACTAAAAGTACAAGAGCCAGATTGGGTTTTGGAGTCAATTTAACTTGTTAAAAGAAAAGAACTTAACATACTTCTTGAATACTTGAGTTTGAGATAGATGTGACCATTTTATTTGTTAGCTATATGACCTTGGGGAAGTTACTGAGACTTTTGGACTTTGGAACATTCTTTTGTAAAAGAAAGTTAGACTAAACACTAGGGGAATTGTGCCCAAACCTAGTCCTGTGATTTTATTATTTATTTTGCATTTGATTTTATATGACAGAGATTTAAATCTGGAAAAGATATCTGATAAGATGGGTAGTACTCTTTACTATACCTTAGGTAGAGATTAATATGTAAGGCTATGTGTGGTCTTTAGTTTCAGCTCTTCATTGGAAGAATTTATTTTCCTCCTCCTTGGTTCACTAAAAGTTACTCAAAGTATACAAGGTGTCCAGGTTAGTGCAGAGTTCAAAGGAATATACACATTCCTATGTCCTGAAGGATGACCATAGATACATGACGTAGGTAAAAGAAAAATAGGAGAAGCCTGAATGAACTTCTGGACTCTGCAACACAAGTCTTTCCATTAGTCAACAAGTGAGAAGTCAGGTCATTTGTTAAGTTTGTGTTCTGTGTATTAGAAGAAGCACAGGTGACAAGATAATCAGAAGTGACTTCCATTGTACTGCCATCTCTAATTCTTGCATTATCAGGAGAGTATGAATAAATAGGTATTACATTGCTGTCAAGTGGTTCTTTCACCATCCCACTTGCTCTTCTTTCCACAGAAGACTGCATGAATGTAAGAAATTAGGGGTAGACTGATGATGTCCTTGATCTCCCTCAAGTTGTTAACTGTCCTTAAATGATATACACAGATGCTGATGTTGATGAAAGTTAATCTGTATTTTCAATATGTTTGGATCTAATAGGACTTCTAGTTTAAATGAAGAAGGCTACTTATACTGATATGCACTGAATTTGGAAATCTAGTCCACTGCTATTAAATCTAGAGATTCTTCTCTCCAAATCACAATGATGGCAAATACTTCTCTAGATGAGCAAACTTTTATAGAGTTCCAAAGAATAAATAGTTGAGACTTTGTTGGCCATATGGTTGCTTTTACAACAATTCAACTCTGCCACTGTCAAGTGAAAGCAGTCATAGATGATACATAAAAGAACAAGCATGGCTGTGTTCCAATGGAACTTTATGAGCACTGGAATGTGAATTTCATATAAGTTTCATGTGCCACCAAATAGTATTCTTATTTTTATTTTTTCAATTATTTAAAACTGTAAAACTATTCTCAACTTTCAGGCAGTACGGAAACAGAGGGGCACCTGTGTAGATTTAGTGACGCTTGATCTAGATGGCTCTGGTTTTAGCTTGAACAGTATGGAGTAATACAAAGAGCTCTTTGGTGGGGCTCAAGAGAACGCCAGTCTACTCTTGACTTTTCAACATAAAGACCGCAGGAACACTGATTGCCAAGTCACTGAAAGCTCTCTGGACTTCCTGTGTCTCATCTTATGGTATTGTGGGGGGGGGGAAGACGATCTATCAATTCTGAATTTCTGTGGGTCTCAAATTGTCCCATCATCCTAGCTATCACCTTGTTGGCAAGTATTACAGTGATACAAACTTATTGGCACCTTTCATTGAATTGTACTTGCTTGGCTTTGTTGAAACTACAGGGCCAAATTCTACACTTTAGAATATCCCTGCTAGTTGAAATTTGGCTGGGCTATAATTTCTATCATTGTCAAAAGAAGGGCAATTACTTTGTCAGAACTCTACTAGGTCTCAGATTGCCAAAGGCTTTCAGAAAGCAACATATACTTTCATTTTTTGACTCCTAAACGATTCCTCTGAGAGTCCCCTTCTGCTTACAAATACTATTCAAGGAAAATAAAGAGACTTGAGAGAAATACAATGAATCTCATTAATCTGAATTTACAATAATTTGGTCTGAGAGGAACTTGTACTATTTATAAAGAAGGGTTTTGCTGTGCAAATTAACTAAATACAGTGGGAATGTTTATAGCTTATTTAACTAAATCCATTGGTTAAAAACATTTTCATAGCCTTGATTTGCATAAAAATGTGTTAATTAGTACTGCTTTTTTTAAAAAAACAAGATCTCAGCTGGGTGTGGTGGTGCATGCCTGTAATCCCAGGGAGGCTGAGACAGGAGGATCACAGGTTCTAGACCAGCCTCAGCAACCTAGTGAGACTCTGTTTCAAAACAAAAACTAAAAAGAGCTGTGGGTGTAGCTCAGAGGTATAAAGCCTCTGGGCTCAATCTTCAATCTCCACTAGAAAAAAAAAAAGCAAGACCTCTACTTGGTGAAAGTGCTTATTCCCAGATCATCTTGAAAGGCATAAATTGACATTTAACTACAATGTACTTTAAATTAGACATTTTGAAAATGTAGGCTGGCCCTTTCTTTAAAAATTCAGGTTAATGAGATTGTACATCCCCCTGGATTTAATACAAGTCTTTGAGACTCACAAGGAGAGCCTTGATTACTTGAATTAAATAATAGTAGAGAACTCATCAGGAAGATAAGTTGCAAAAAGGGGTTGCTTTTTTTTTTGTTACAAACTAATGGTTAAGAGCAATATTCTTAAACTGAAGAGAAAGTTCAGCAAAGTTGCACATTACTACTAAGGTGAAAATCACACTTGAAATTTTAGAACACAAAATAATTTCCTGCTATATCCACTTTCATGGATTCCTAAGTCGACATGTGCATTTTGATGTTTTGGAATATGACAAGATTGGAGGCCCCTTCTTGAAATTGAAATTATAGTTTGAAGGAATGTTCTCAACGAGGCTGTCTTTAGGTGTGCCTACTATTCAAGTACCGGTGATGAGAATCAAGCATGAGGCCTTCCTTCTCAAGAGCAGAAAATCCACTAACTTGAGATGATTTTTCATTGGCACAAGAATGAGTCTTGTGGCATTCCATGAGTTTGTTTTCTTAGAGGTGCATTTATGACTAACAGTTAAGGATGAGATCTTGGCAGCACAAAGGATTTACAGATTATGTGTATGCGAATAATATGCTGCTACCTTATATCCACTCTTCACCATCAGGTGTTTGGAGAAAGAAACACCAAGAAACTACACACCCTTGTAGAATAGAAGTGTGAAAGGGGAGGAAATGAAAGGATAACTTCTTGATTTAGAAATCCAGGGCAGATGTGTCTAGATATGTCCAGTGATCAAAAGTAACTCGCTTTACTGATTTTCTGGGGTGTCTATTACCTACTTGCTATTTTTCATTACAGACTCTACCTTCCAGGCATACATGGTGCTTACCCTACACAAAGTGAAAGGTTTTTACATTTTAGAAATCTTTTGACTAAGTTCGTCAAGAAAGTCAACCATGCTGTATAGATTCAGGGGATTCTGAAGGTGTGACCCCCAGAGCAGCAGTGTCAACATTACTAGGAACTCATTAAAGATGCAAAATCATGGTTCCTAGTCCAGATCTACTGAATTGGAAGCTCTGCCAAGTGGAGACAGCAACCTGTGGCTTTTCAAGCCCTGTGGGTAATTTTCATGTGAGCCAGGGACTGAGAGGCAGTGGTTTAGTCTAAAGCATTCATACTGCCTGCTCCACAACCACTCTGGTAGGCTGCAAAATCTGTCTGATTCAGTGGCAACATCTTGGAAGTGCTAGAACTTTCTTCATAAGACTGTACCTAAACATCTGACTACTGGACTTCATTTAGACTTCTGTTCTCTCTCTCTCTCTCTCTCTCTCTCTCTCTCTCTCTTTTTTGTGGTGCTGCAATTGAACGTAAGGCCTCACACATGCTAAGCAGTCATTCTACCATAGAGCTACATTCCTAGCCTACTTCTGCTCATTTTTAAGAAAATAATTAGCCCAAGGGTTATGAGATCCTTGTGAAAAAATGAGATAGCATTACAAAATAAAATATAGTCTTCTTTCTTGATGCATATATTCATACATAATACACTCTTAAAAGAATTCAGAATTCTTCATATATGCATTATTTTATAACTTTTTTCACTTTCTTAACAATGTATTTCCTAGTTTATGTAGGTGAAAATTGAGGACATATAGCTTATCCCACAGCTAGGAAAGGGAGGAACTAGGATTTCAACCCAAGCAACTTAACCTTAGGGTCTTAGCTCTCAAACATGGCACTGAGAAACTACATTATAATTTTAAATGGATAAATAATATTATGTTGAACAGTTACACCAAATATATTTAATACACTTATTTATGCTGAAAACTTGCTTATTTTTCTAGGTTTTACTATTATTAATCACAAAGCAATGATTATTTCTGAACATACATCTTTAAATATCTATTCAAGTCTTTAAAAGCAAAATTTTCAAAATAGAATTTTTGAGTTAAATGTGCTGTTGGTACATTTTCACACTGTCTCCAGTTTTCCCTATCCACAATATAAAAGGTCTGTCTTTTCTTCACTTATTTGAAATTACTGGATATTATAATTTTTAAACTTTTGCCATTGGTGAAAAATGGTATCTCAATGTCTTAGTCATTCATTGATTATTAATGGGGCAGAGTATTTTTCATAGGCTCATTGGCCACTTATATATTTTTTCTTAGTTGCCTGGACGCATACTGAGAATCTACTTTTAATGTAAATTTTTTCATTGGA
This sequence comes from Glis glis, assembly GCA_004027185.1. Classification (NCBI taxonomy): domain Eukaryota; kingdom Metazoa; phylum Chordata; class Mammalia; order Rodentia; family Gliridae; genus Glis; species Glis glis. The sequence continues at coordinate 3,384 of PVJS01026368.1, read as the reverse complement.
TTATAATAGACACACAGAAAAGGAAACAAATTGTAAATATAGAACTCTATGAAATTTTACAAAGTGTACAGACACACACACACACACACACACACACACACACACACACACCTGCATCAAGATAAAAACCCAGAATATGAAGCTCCTTTGTTCCCCGGTCTGCTTCCCAACCGCCTCCCCCCAAAGGCGGTCATTATCCTGGGAATCTCAACAGGGGCAAAATTGTCCCCCAAAGGGGCAAAACTTGGTTTTTGGGATCAGGGGGCTATCTTACTCTATTTATGTGTAAAGTACCGATATTCATCTATTACATAATGGATATCAAGTATATATGTGGCACTAACATTTCACAGAGGTAGGGTGAAAGAAGGGTGGAGAAGTGTCACATTATCCTGGCTACGTAGTTTTGCCTGTTGTGAATTTTATCAAAAACTTGGTCCACTTCTTAAATTGGGATTTTTTTTCTCCCTGATTTAAAGTCTTTATGTGTTAAGAATATTGACATGTTTTCATATATATTGGGAATAGCTTTTTCCAGCTTTTTTTTTTTTGACTTTTACCTTTGTTAACATTGCTTTCTATAGAAAGCAATGTTATATAGTTCTGTATAGAACTTGGTTTCATTTTGTTGAGTCTTTTCTGTAAAGATTGTGCTGAGTCTTTCTCTGGTTGACTGAAGGATGAGGATAGAGTAGACTGAATGGATCAGGCTTGACAAACTTCAAGGGCAAACAGTAGTGGCTAGCAGTAGGGTTGGTACATGCTGCCTCTCCTCTAACAGGGAAGAGTGCCTGCTTTCCACGGACCAGGATGGCCTAGGTGGCATCAAGTCAGCTTAGAGGTCATTTAAAATGGACCCCTTTCACCCAAGAAAGCATTCTGCCAGGATAAGGTGAGTTCACCTGGAAAAGACTGGAGGTACCTGAGAGTGGTAGAAATGAGTTAGGGTTTGTTCATAAGTGACAAGCTAAGAAAAGGAAATTAGTTGTTCACATCAAGAGAGTTACAGTCTGACATTCCTAACAGGATGTTCACAGTTGCACTCAAGTGTGTTTTATATTTAAGTTGTCCCAGTAGTCTTATTTTATTCATTTATTTATCAATTCAACCATTCACTCATTTTAAATTTTATTTATATAGGTGTTTTGGGTGGTGATTGTTTTTTATTATATACTTTCATTGGTGCATTATAGTCTCATGTCATAATGTAGTTCATAGTGATAGTGACAAACATGCACAGAACACTTGGTGGGCTTTCCCGCAGCCCCCTCCTCAACCCCCCCTTCCCCATACAGGATACTGAGATTGACATTGGTATTCTCACATATGTACATAAAGCCTATGGAAGTAATTCATTCATTGATTCTCCCTCCCCACTTCCCCTAGACCACCTTCCTGGCTCCACTGGGGTTTCTCCTCCATTATCTGAAGTCCCTCTGGTATCACAATTACTCCCTAGCTTCTGCCTAAGAAAGAAAACATATGACCCTTCATTTTCTGTGACTGGCTAATCTCACTTAATATAATGTTCTCCAGGTCCATCTATTTGCTTGCAAATGACATAATTTTGTTCTTCTTTATTGCTGAGTAGAGTTCCATTGTGTGTTTACCTATAATTTCGTAATCCATTCATCTGTTGATGGACACTTGGGTTGGTTCCATAATTTGGCTACTGTGAATTGTGCTGCTATACATATGGATATGCATATATTTGTCTTTTACATTTTAATCTTAAACTTGTAATTTATCTAGTGTATAATTTACCTAGATGTAATATGTGACATAGGAGTCTAACTTATTCTTTTATATTATGAACTAGTTGTCATAACATTAATGAAATAACTGATCCTTTTCCAACTGGTCTGAAATATTGTTCTTATCACATATAAATGAGTGTGCAAAGTTTCAGCTTAGATCCACCTATCCCCACACTGCCCATAAATGTCATGTAGGTTGTGTTCAATTTACATATTCATTTGGGGTATAATTGGTAGAATTATGGTAGCTGTGTGTTTTTTCACATCTTCTTCTAAGTCCTCTATAAAAGTTTTATAGTTTTCTTCAAATAGGCTCTAAACTTTTTCAAAATAAGTTTATCACCTATTTTTGCTCATATTTATTAATAATATCATTTTCCCTATATAGTAATACTGGTTATTATTGATTATTGATTTTACTGTTGAATTTTTAAAATTGGTCTTTATTGAACTCATAATGTCCAATAATTTTTGATTATTTAAGTATGTAAAGTAGAAATAAATGGTCCAAAACTCTGTTTTAAGTGACCAGGTGGAGAGTTTCACTGACCCACCTACTCAATTCATCCCCACAGTGGTGCCAAGAACAGCTCTTCTGAAGTCCCCTCACTCCCTACATATCACAGCTTGGAAACCAGAGAGGTGAACAGCAAGTTCATCTGCAATGGTTATTTGCAGATGATTACCTATAATCTTCCTTTGTTAGATATATACTTCTTAATCTGTCACATAGTAGTCATTCAGGAAACATTCATTGACTTAAAGAATGAAAATAGTGAATACCTATATATTGTTCAGTACTTCCAAAAGTTATTAAAAATGATGATCACAATTGGACATCATCTTTTTGCTGACTTAAAGGTGAATGCTTTAAGTATTTAATCACAAAAAATAGGAAAGTCTCTTTGTTTAAGGTAGATATTTTTGATTCTACTTAGGAATCTCTTATTTATATTATATTAAAAATTTTATGAGGAATGGATACAGAATTTTATAAATGCTTAGCAGCATCTATCAGGACAATTATATGCTTACTTCTTGGATCTTTCAATATTATAAATTATCTTATCATGGACCTAGCAATCTTTATGGTCCCTGAACAGAATTATTTGATCATGGTATCCTGTTATTTGAATATACTGTTATTCAAATACTTTTATGCCATTTTCTTATATAATATTTTTCCTATGTAATCTTATGATTTTTCCTTTACTAAATGCATGTACCATAGTTTGGGATCAGGGTGATGCTAGCTCAGTGGTTGTCAGCTGTGGCTGAATATCAGAATCACCGCCAATGACTTACTAAAAATACAGATGTCTCACCTGAGTGGAAATTATTCTTCTCTACCTAACAAATTTCCATTTTTAATATAAATAATTCAATACATTGCATTCCTTTTATTTCTCTGTTGATTGTCAAGTTTATTAGCTATAATATTTCCTGTTTAGTAAAGTAAGACTATTTCCTTCTTTTTTTTTTTTTTGCGGTACCGGCGATTGAACCCAGGGGCGTTCTACCTCCGTGCTACGTCCCCGGCCCTATTTTTTATACTTTATTTTGAAACCAGGTCTCACGAAGTTGCAGAGGGCCTCACTAGGTAGAGAGAGAGAGAGAGAGAGAGAGA
>PVJS01026367.1:0-27058 GCA_004027185.1 Glis glis | reverse complement strand
TTTTTTTTTTTTTTTGCGGTACCGGGGATTGAACCTAGGGGCGTTCTACCTCCACGCTACACCCCCGGCCCTATTTTTTATACTTTATTTTGAAACTGGGTCTCACGAAGTTATGGAGGGCCTCACTAGGTAGAGAGAGAGAGAGAGAGACAGGGAGACAGGGAGAGAGAAAGAGAGAGAGCTGAGGCTAGCCGCGAACCCGGATCCTCCGGTCTCCGCCTCCCAGAGTACTGGGATTACAAGCGTGCGCCACCACGCCCGGCTGTTATTTTGATTTTTTTTTTTTTTGGTACTGGGGATTGAACCCAGAGGCATTCTACCTCCAAGCTATACTCCCAGTCCTTTTTATTTTTTATTTGAAAACAGGGTCTCATTAAGTTGTTGCCACCATGCCCAGTCTGCTTTTTTTAATTTTTAAACTGTAGAGTAGATAAAACCGAGGTATCAATTTTTACTTTAAACTCACTTCAATGTAGGTAAGCCTGACTTTCCAGCATTCTTTTACTAATAAATATATTTCTCATTTACTGAGGATAAAATGTACTTTTTTTGTGGTACTGGGGATTGAACCCAGGGGCATTCTACCTCCATGCTACACCCCTAGCCCTATTTTTTTTATTCTTTATTTTGAAACAGGGCCTCACTAAGTTGTGGAGAGCCTCACTAAGTAGCTGAGGCTGGCCATAAACCCAGATCCTCCAGTCTCAGCCTCCCAAGTACTGGGAATACAAGTGTGCACCACCATGTCCGGCTAAAATGTACATTTTAATAGCTTGATATTTGTGACCACAAAGTCAGTGACCTATTTTAAGACCTATAGCTGCTTGTCATCAGTTATTCAAGGTCAATGCTTACATTTTTAGAAATTTATCAGTTGCAGTCATAGTTATTGTTTGTCTCTGAAAAGTAAAGAGTAAAAGCCAGGCATGGTGGCACTACCTTTATTCTCAGTACTTGGGAGGCTGAGGCAGGAGGATCACAGGTTCAAGGACAGCCTCAGCAACTTAGTGACACCCTGTTTCAAAATAAAAAATGAAAAAGGGCTGGGGGTATAACTCAGAGGTAGAATGCCCCTGGATTCAATCCCCAGTACCTCAAAATATAAGGAAAAAAAAAGTAGAGAATAAAAAGTAGAGATGAAACCTAGTTGAGGATGTGAACAAGTTTGCCATTAAATAATCTGTACTATATTAGTAGAAGAGATGTTCTTTTAAACCTAACACACTTTCATTTTTTATAAAATAGGAGCAAGCATTTGATCCTTATGAAACATTATCACAGGACATTCTTTCACCAGAGTTTAATGAACATTTCAGTAAGTTGATGGCCAGACCTGCAGTTGCTCTACACTTTCAGGTAAACTTAAAGTGAATGTTATTTTTGTTTATAAAACAAATAAGGAAATATTTCACCATCTTATGCTTCAAATATTTGTAATTTTATAATTCTTTTATAAAGTAAGTGAGAAAAATATTCGATTAGTCCTTCAGATTCTGTTAATTTGAAGCCTGTTTTAAATTGTCTTCTACTTTCTGTCTTGAGTTCTTTTAAACTTGTCTTAATGTAGAAATCTTTTATAGTTTGATATCACAAATACTGAATGCCCAGACGAATCTGGCACATTCTGCATTAGGGATAGAGGAATCTGGAGAGCTATTTCACTTTTATATTCCCTATAGGAGGAAGATTTGGAGAAATCATAAAGAGTTGCAAATAGCTTCATACATACAGAAATTTCTCTTATCAGGTCCACAATTTAAAAGAGATAAATACTGTATTGAGGGAGAGTATGCAAATTTCTTAGTTTAGTTATGTAATTAGATAAAATGAAAATAAGCAGAGAGACACAAAGTCGACACTTAACAACAAGGGTTACACTGGTAAGTATACAGGTGATGCTTGACTGTTATCTGTAGAAACTTCTGCATCAAGACTGGCTCTTTCCTCTCAGCATACGAATATGGTTAGATCTCTATCATCCCCCAAACAGACAGACAAACAAACCTTACTTCACTCTAGCTACTCCACTCTTTCATTTTTTGACTTTGCAGTTAGTTATCTTCATATTATTATTATTATTATTATTATTATTAGTGGTACTGGGGATTGAACCCACGGGCATTCTACCTCTGAGCTACATCCACAGCCCTATTTTTTATTCTTTATTTTGAAACAGGGTCTCACTAAGTTATGGAGGGCCTCAGTAAATAGCTGAGGCTGGCCACAAACCCGGATCCTCCGGTCTCAGCCTCCCAAGTACTGGGATTACAAGTGTGCGCCACCATGCCCGGCTTCATATTATTTTTTTCCATTTTTCCTCAGAACACTACCATCTGTGTTCTAATCAAGATATTAACACTAGAAAGTACCTTTGACAATTAATCTAGTAGTAAAATCCAGGGGATATTTAAATTTTATACTTATGTCTGTAGTATTTGTTAATCCCCCTCTTTTCCCTTGATTCCCATGATACTTTTTCTCCTAGTTTTCATCTTCTCTGATTGCTTCTTCTTAGACTCCTTAATTATAGATTTCCCAACTTTTGTTATCAACCTCTGCTTTTCCATCCTCCATTGCTCTTCTCATCCATATCAATATGCTGATGACTTCCTGTTTGTGTTTCTAAATCATAACTCTTCTGAACAATGTGTGTTTCTGTGTCTATACACTTTCACATAATAGGCTGCCTTGAACTGATTTACTTGGATATCCTGTAGGTAATTCAAGTATAGCATGTTTAAATCTGAATTTAGAGCTGGGCCTGGTGGCGCACACCTGTAATCCCAGTACTTGGGAGGCTAAGACAGGAAGATTGCAGGTTTGAGGCCAGCCTCAGCAACTTAGTGAAACTCTCAGCAACCTAGCAAGACCCTGTTACAAAACAAAAAATAATATAGGCTGGGGAGATAGCTCAGAGGTAGAATGCTCCTGGGTTCAATCCCCAGTACCCCCCCACACACATAAACTAAGTTATCTTGCACTGCTGGCCTTGAATCTGTGATCCTCCTGTTTCAGCCTCTTAAGTACTGGGATTATAGGGACACACTACCATGCCGGGCTACTGATCCCATTCTTGAGGGCTCTGCCCATGTCTTAATCACCTCCTAAAGGTCCCACCACTTAATACTATTATATTAGGGATTAGATTTTATCATGTGAAATTTGGGGAACACAAACATTCAGACTATAGCAAATACTCAAAGAAATTAAGATTTATGAAAAGAATTGACTGTTTTTGCCTATTGTTTTTTCTGTGTGTGGTGCAGGGGGTCAAACCTAAGGCCTCTTGCATGCTAAGCATGTGCTCCATCACTGAGCTACAACCCAGCCCCTCTTGCATATTTTGGTAACAAGTCTGGTTATCAGGGAACAAATTTTGTTGAACAAATTATAATTTGACTTAATAAAATCTGAGAATTATGTGAGTGTTTATAAGGATATTTTTAAAACCAAGCATATTAGATTCTTTCTCACATTAAATATTGGTCTTGTCAGCTGAGTGTGGTGGTGCATGCCTTTAATCCCAGTACTTGGGAGGCCAAGACAGGAGAATTACAGGTTCAAGTCTAACCCTAGCAACTTAGTGAGACTTAGCTATCTAGTGAGATCCTGTTTAAAAAAATTTTTTTAAATAAATAAATAAAATGGTCTTGTCATTATTTGTCTTAAGGGGAGAAACACCAGCAAGTCAACTTTAAAGACATTTAAAGTCATCATGAATGACCTTAAAATCCTTATACTTTTAAGAAAATCATTTGTTCTTCGGAGTAGTAGTTTTTTGTTTGTTTGTTTTTGTTTTTTTTGCGGTACTGGGGATTGAACCCAGGGGCGTTCTACCTCCGCGCTACACCCCCGGCCCTATTTTTTTATACTTTATTTTGAAACCGGGTCTCACGAAGTTGTGGAGGGCCTCACTAGGTAGAGAGAGAGAGAGAGACAGGGAGAGAGAGAGCTGAGGCTGGCCGCGAACCCGATTCCTCCGGTCTCCGCCTCCCAGAGTAGTAGTTTTTAAAACTGGGATTTATTTATCCCTCACTATACACTAAGATTTTTCAAGGGACATAAAGGCAGAGATAGCTTTAAGGAAATCAGTTCCCAGTTTGCTTGTATTATAAATTCTCTTTTCCAACTTCTCTTACACATTACCCCTTGCCATGTGCAATTTCCTATTACACACTGATCCAAGATGTAAAAACCCCCAGAGCACCAACTAGAAGGAAAAAAAAAAGTATTGCTCCTGCAAGTTCACTGATGACAATGTAAGTGTATCCACAAGAAGGATTTAGAGTAATTATGATAAAAACTGTTGGGAGGGAAGTGTCTTATCTATATATTGTCATATATATCTCACTACCTATGAATTTAGAGGGGAGGTGTTTATCACAAGGGTAAATATTAACTTTTTTAAAAAATACTTTTATTAGTGCTTTGTAATTACACATCATAGTGAGATTCAAAGTGATAAAAACATACATGCACACAGCACTTGGTGTGTTTCCCTCCGGATTCTATCCTGCCCCTACCGCCCACCCTGTACATATTAGTGAGATTGGTGGTGATACCTTCATATATGGGCATAGAATTATTTGAACTGTTTCCTTCATCAATTCTCCTTTTTCCCTTCTCTGCCTCCCTCCCCTATACCACTTCCACTGTTCTACTGTTCTTTCTTCTCATTTATCTGAAGTCCCTTTTGTCTCCTATTTTCTTTCACATATGAGGGAAAACATATGACCCTCAACTTTCTGCAACTGGCTGATCTCACTTAGCATAATATTCTGTAGTTCCATCCATTTTCCTGCAATATGACATAATTTTGTTCTTCGATATGGCTGAGTAAGATTCCATTGTGTGTATATATCACATTTTCATTATCCATTCATCTGTTGATTGACTTCTGGGTTGGTTCCATAATTTGGCTATTGTGAATTGTGTTGCTATAAACATGGATATGCATGTGTCACTATAGTATTCTAATTTTAATTCTTTTGGAAAGATACCACGGAGTGGTATAGTAGGGTCATATGGTGGTTCCACTCCTAGTCTTTTTGTTGTTGTTGTTATTTGTTTTTGGTGCTGGGGTTTGAACCCACGGACATTCTACTTCTGAGCTACACCCTGAGCCCTATTTTATTTTTTATTTTGAAACAGGGTCTCACTAAATTCCTGAGGGCCTCACTAAGTTGCTGGGGCTGGCTTCAAACCTACGATTCTCCTGCCTCAGCTTCCCAAGTACTGAGATCACAGGTGTGTGCCACTGTGCCCGGCTCCATTCCTGGTCTTTTGAGGAACCTCCACACTGATCTCCAAAGTGGTTGTACTAATTTGCAGCCCCCCGAACAGTGTATAAGAGTTCCTGTTTCCCCATATAGTCACCAACAGTTAACTGTTATTTGTATTCTTTGTGGTGATTTTAACTGGAGTTAGATGGACTCTCAGTGTAGTTTTGATTTGCATTTCCTTGATTGCTAATGTTGAACATTTTTTCATGTATTTATTAGCCATTTGTGTTTCTTGTTTTGAAAAGTGTCTATTCAGTTCAATTGCCCATTTTTGATTGGGTTATTTGGTTTTTGGGTGCTATAAGTTATTTGTATAATCTGGATATTAGTCCTCTATCAGAGGAGTAGCTGATAAAGATTTTCTTATTCTGTAAGCTCTTTCTTCAGACTCTTGTTTCCTTTTCTTTGTAAAAGCTTTTTAATTTGATGCCATCCTATTTATTCTGTTTTATTTCCTGAACTTTGGAGGTCTTACTGAGGAAGTCTCTACCAGTGCCTGTATGTTGGTCCTATGTTTTCTTCTAGTAATTGCAGTTTCTAGTCTAATTTCTAGAGCTTTGATCCAGTACTTCATCATTATTTGGGCAATGGGGTGAGGAGATTTATAAAGTTCTTATACCTGAATAGACTATGTTGGAACCAGTTTTAGATTCTTTCTGATGCTTCCCCTCCTTAAGGTATTAGGGTATTAATATGTTCATTTGAATTTAAGAATGAAATCAAGCTCCCTGACAAATTAAGTCTGATCTTGCTGTTTGTTTTGTCAGTGAAAATTAGCCTTGTCAATTATGTTACATAACAAACGTTCATAAATTATATGCGCTAAATCTGAAATTTATTTAATCATTGGTGAAATATATTTGTCACACTTACAATGTATATCATTCTTCAGAATACATACTTCATAACTATTTAAACTTAAAATATTTCTGATTATGGCATAAAAATATGCAAGAGAGTACATAGCTTCTCAAAATTCTTTTAGGGTATATGGAAGCCCAACTATTTGAAGAAGAGCTGTAGAAGACTAATTTGAAAATTATTTAGTCATACAAGAAATGAAGAAATATATATATATATATATATATATATATATATATATGAAGAAATGTATATATTTAAATTATCTGATCACTTTAAGACAGGGAGAAAAGAAACTTGATTTATGGTACTTTGATTTCAGGATAGAGTGTGCTTTCCATTATAGTTTTGGTAAGTTTGTATCTTGTATTTTTAAAAGCTATTTTGTTAGGCACTGCTGTTATATATCCTTGATAACTGAGATGCATTATTATATCTTTTTATTTTGCAGTCCATTGCTGATGGTTTTAAGGAGGCAGTTCGTTATGTCCTTCCACGCCTTATGCTAGTGCCCGTGTATCATTGTTGGCATTACTTTGAATTATTAAAGGTAAGGCAAAACCTTCCTGAGTCAAAAGTACATGCATGTATGAGGCCTAAAATCTAGTTTTTGACTTGATCACTTTTTTTTTTTGGTGGTGGTGGTACTGGGGATTGAACCCTGGAGCATTCTACCTCTGAGCTACAGCCCTAGCCCTATTTTTAGTTCTTTATTTTTTATTTATTTATTTTTTTTGCGGTACTGGGGGTTGAACGCAGGGGCGTTCTACCTCCGCGCCACGCCCCCGGCCCTATTTTTTCTATGCTTTATTTTTGAAACCGGGTCTCACGAAGTTGCGGAGGGCCTCGCTAGGGAGAGAGAGAGACAGAGAGAGAGAGAGAGAGGAGAGAGAGATTGATCGCACGCGCATGCGCGCTGAGGCTGGCCGCGAACCCAGATCCTCTGGTTTCCACCTCCCAAAGTACTGGGATTACAAGCGTGCGCCACCACGCCCGGCTAGTTCTTTATTTTGAAACAGGGTCTCATTAAGTTGCAGAGGGCCTCACTAAGTAGCTGAGGCTGGCCGATCCTTCTGTCTTAGCCTCCCATGTACTGTGATTACTGGCACACACCACTACACGCAGCTTCACATTTTTTTTTATTTATTTATTTATTTATTTATTTATTTATTTATTTACTTATTTATTTATTGCAGTACTGGGGAATTGAACCCAGGGGCATTCTACCTCTGAGCTACACCCCCAGTCCTATTTTTTATTCTTTATTTTGAAACAGGGTCTCACTAAGTTGCGGAGGGCCTCACTAAGTTGCTGAGGCTGGCCGCGAACCTGCGATCCTCCTGTCTCAACCTTCCAAGTACGCTTGGGATTACAAGTGTGCGCCACCATGCCTGGCTTCACATTATTTTTAATACGTTTTGTTCATAAAAATAAAATATATTAGGGCTGAAAATGTAGTTCAGTGGTAGAGAGATTGCCTAGCAAGACTCTGGGTTCTATCCCCAGCACTGAAAAAGAAAACTGTGTGTGTATGTGTATGTCTAAAATTTCCAGAGATTTTGGAGAAAATCCTATATATTTTACTTATCTTCAGATCATTGCCATATGGTAGACAGAAAAAGATTTTGTCATTGTCATTTCATAAATAGAATCTCTACTTACCAATGCAATAGAAAAGAGTTTCCTTTTTTTTTTTTTGGTACTGGGCTTGAACCCAGAGGCATTCTACCTCCAAGCTACATCCCCAGCTCGATTTTATTTCTTATTTGGAAACAGAGTCACACTAGGTTGCTGAGGGCCTTGCAAAGTTGCCGAGGCTGGCTTTGAACCTGCAATCCTCCTGTCTCAGCCTCCCAAGTGCTAGGATTATAAGCCTGAGCCACCACGCCTGGCAAGAGTTTCCTTTTTAAAATTAATTTCTGAGCCAGGTGTCGTGGTGCACGCTTATAATCCCAGTACTTGGGAGGCTGAGACCAGAGGATCCGGGTTCACGGCCAGCCTCAGCTACTTAGTGAGGCCCTCTGCAACTTAGACCCTGTTTCAAAATAAAGAATAAAAAATAGGACAGGGGGTGTAGCTCAGAGGTAGAATGCCCTTGGTTCAATCCCCGGTACTGCAAACAAATAATAATAATAATAATTTCTGGAGACACATACTACCAGTCCTTTTTTTGGTTTTGTTTTGTTTTGTTTTTGTGTGTGTGGCACTGGGGTTTGAACCCAGGGGCATTCTGCCTCTGAGCTACATCTCCAACCCTGTTTTGTTTTTATTTTGAAACAGGGTGTTACTGGTTGATGAAAGTTTTGGTATTTGCTGAGGCTGTCCTCGAATGTGCAGTCCTCCTGTCTCAGCCTCCTAATAAGTACTGGGATTACAAGCATGTGCTACCATGCCTGGCTTACTACCAGTCTGTTAACTCTTGTCTTATATAGATAACAATTTGTATGCATAACATTGAAATTGACTTTTTTTTTTGCCATGCAGTATAGCATTCTTCCTCTCACAGGACCAAATTGCACATTTAAAAAATATATTCTCTTGCTGAGCGTGGTGGCTCATGCCTGTAATCCCAGTACTTGGGAGTCTGAGACTGGAGGATCCCAGTTTGCGGCCAGCCTCAGCTACTTAGTGAGGCCCTCTGCAACTTAGTGAGACCCTGTTTCAAAATAAAGAATAAAAAATAGGGTTGGGGGTGTAGCTCGGAGGTTGAATGCCCCTGGATTCAATCCCCGGTACCACAGAAAAAAAATATATATATATATATTCTCACACATACACATATAAACTTAAAAAATGATTCTTTGCTTTATTCTACTAACCAACCACTAGTGTAAATCATGTTGGCCAAGTGGCCTTAAAGTCTAGTGATTGGTAGCAAAAGTAGCTGTGGACTCGGGATGATGAGTCAAGCCATCATAGCCAACATTTTGTCCTAGATGGAGAGATAGTAGTGATAAGACCCATCTTGTGCCAGGTGTGGTAGTGCACGCTTATAATCCCAATACTTCGGAGGCTGAGACAGGAGGATCACAAGTTCGAGGACAGCCTCTGCAAGTAGTGAGAATCTCAACAACCTAGTGAGATCCTTTTTCTTTCTTTCTTTTTTTTTTTCACCCCTGGCCCTATTTTTTATCCTTTATTTTAAAACCGGTCTCTCGAAGTTGCGGAAGCCTTACTAATTAGCTGAGGCTGGCCGCGAACCCGGATCCTCCGGTCTCAGCCTCGCAAGTACTGGGATTACAAGCGTGCGCCACCATGCCTGGCTCTTCTTTTTTTTTTTTTTTTTTTTTTTTTTTTTTTTTTTTTTTTTTTTTTTTTTTGCGGTACTGGAGATTGAACCCAGGGGCATTCTACCTCCGAGCTACATCCCAGCCCTATTTTTTATTCTTTATTTTGAAACAGGAAGTTGCAGAGGGCCTCACTAAGTAGCTGAGGCTGGCTGCGAACTCAGATCTTCCAGTCTCAGCCTCCCAGGTACTGGGATTACAAGCATGCGCCACCACGCCCCGCTGTGATGCCCTGTTTCAAAATAAAAAATATAAAATAGAGCTGATGGTGTAGCTCAGAGGTAGAATGCCCCTGGGTTCCATCCCCAGTACGACAAAAAAAAAAAAAAAAAAGAAATCAAATTATTGCAGATGCCTATAAGATATACATAGAATTATCCTGGCTTTCATTTCATCTCATGTCTGTGTATACATAGATATACATAGAATTATCTTGGCTTTCATTTAATATTACTACCAATGGATTAGATGCAAAAAGTATAAACAGGTTGTTAAACCAACAATTTGGTATCCAAAAGGAGAGGTACAAAATAATCAAGCAGAAAGCTGCTTTCCTTCTTAAGACCAATAAAAAAGGTTGGGGAAGAAACTTTTACTGAGCAAGATACATTGGAATTACCCAGGCATTGTGACACATACCTAATTCTAGTACTTTGGAAGCTGAGACAGGAGAATCACAGGTTTGAGACTAAGCTCAGCAACTTAGTGAGACCCTGTTTCAAAATAAAAAATATAATTGGTCTAGGGGATGTAACTCAGAGGTAGAATGCCCCTGAGTTCAAACCCCTGTACCACACTCATACATACACAAAAAAGTATTGGAATTAAACTTGAAAAAGGGAAACAATCTGAAAAGTAGGCAAAAGTGCTCAAATGTTAGCTGGAATCAGTGAAATCAATAGCATTGTTGTTGAAAAATGAGACTAGATGGTTGCCAGAAAATCTCTATCTCATATGCCCACTTTAGTAATCATACCTGCCGTTTAATAAGGAAAAGTATATAACTCTTGAAGTGAGGGGGGGAAAAAGCTTATTCATTTGTTCTGATGCTTCTAAAGGCAACAGATAGTCTTTTCTCTTTCTCTCTCTCTCTTTTTTTTTTTTTTTGGTGGTACTGGGGATGGAACCCAGGGGCATTCTACCTCTGAGCTATACCCCAGCCCTATTTTATTTTTTATTTTGAAACAGGGTCTAAGTTGCGGAGGGCCTCACTAAGTAGCTGAGGCTGGCCGCAAACCTGCGATCCTCCTCTCTCAGCCTCCCAAGTACTGTCTTTTCTTAACTAAGCACTTTAAAGCTTCAAAGAATGAATTAATGAAGCTGGGCGTGGTGGCCCATGCTTATAATCCTAGTACTTGGGAAGCTGAGATAGGAGGATTGAAGGTTTGCGGCCAGCCTCAGCAATTTAGTGAGGGTCTCAGAAACTTAGTGAGACCCTGTTTCCAAATAAATAAAATCAGGCTGGGGGTGTAGTTTGGAGGTAGAATGCCTCTGAGTTCAATTCCCAGTACCATACACACACACACACAGGAAAAAAAAAAAGAACGAATGAAAAAGAGAAACCATCTGTGTCTTATAAGTGAAATTATGATCCTTAGGATAAATATGGAATATCTTCAGTTTAATTCATGTACAGCAATAAGAGTAAATGGAAATATAGAATGGAAAGGCAAGCCTGGTCAAAGACAAGAGAAGATATAAGAGGCCAGTGAACATATATTCAGGTTGATTAGTAAGCGAGGAAATACAAATTAAAACTACAGGCGACCATTACATATACACCAAATGACAGAAATTAAAAAGGGAAAATATGCATAAAGAGCAACATGAACGCTCATGTATTTTAGTAGGTGTGCAAACTGTACAACCCACTTTGGAAAACTGCTTGGCATTATCTATTAAACTTGAAGATGTGCACACTCTGTGACCAAGCAATTCCATCCCTGGGTATATATTCTAGAGAAACCAAATGTATGCATATGTGTACCAAGAGACATGTATAAGAATGTCCATAATATTATTAGTAATAGCAAAACATTCTACCAGAAAAGGATACATTTTGGTTTATTCAGAACAGTGGAAGAAAATTAAGTAGTACAACACACAATATCAACAAAGTTTACAAGTACAAGTATCAGGTTGAGAGATGGTAATATTCCTTTGTATGTATATATATCACATTTTGTTTATTCATTCCTATGTTGATAGATAACTTGTGATTCCTTCCACCTTTTGGCTATCGTGAATGTCTAACTTCCCAAGGATTAGTGATATCGAGCATCTTTTAATGTGCTTGTTGGCCATTTGTATATTGTCTTTGGAAAAATATCTGTTTAAGTCCTTTGCCCTTTTTCTAATCAGGTTATTCTTATTGTTTAGTGCTAGTTCTTTATGTTCTGAATATGTATCTTATCAGATACATGATTTGCAAATATTTCCTCCTATTCTGTAGGTTGCATTTTTATGATTTTTTTTTGGCTCAGTACTCATCCAAAATAAATTCCATTTCATGTTAAGCTCACTTTGACCTGAGAACATAAGAGGGCTGGACCAGTGTGACTGAAGTGTATTACATTCCTTTAGGAATAGAATACACAATCTTGGAGCAGTTTTAAGCTTTAAACTTTAAACTTTAAGTTTGAAATTTCTACTTCAGTGATAGATCAAGAAAGGTTTATTTGTAAACTTAACATTTAAATATTATTTAAATTTTATTTACCAAAGTCAGATTTATGATACAGCAAAATGGAAAAATATCTACATAATGAAAAATTACCAGATACCATATGCAGTTTGCCTAAAGTAACTTCATTTCATTTATCTAGAAATTAAGGTAATACTTCTAATGATAGTCACTTAAATCATTTTCATTGCTAGTCTCTTGATGGCAAGGCTTCTGTAAGTACAATTCAAAAATCAGATGGCTTTGTGTTCCATATAGGGAATAATTTTTAGGACATAAATGAAAGGTAATGGACCAAATTCTCAATATCTAACTAGTTTCTTGTTGAGGAAGGGAAACCATTGCTGGATGCTTTTGAGATTGTTCTTGAAATATAAGGAAAATTTAAAGTTATCACAAAATTTCTAGTAAGTCAGTTTAAGATCATAAAGTAGGTTAAGTTAGCTGGGTGTGGTGGCACACACCTGTAATCCTAGTACTTGGGAGGCTGAAACAGTAGGATCGCAGGTTCAAGGACAGCCTCAGCCAGTAATGAGACTCTCATCAACCTAATGAGACCCTGTTTCAAAATAAAAATAAAATAGGGCTGGCTGGGGGTGGAGCTTGGAGGTAGAATGCCCAGGGCTTAATCCCCAGTATACACACACACACACACACACACACACACACATACACGTTTAAGTTTAAAAAATTTTTTTGAAAGAAGTGATAATTTTCCCATGTTCTTATATAAATATACACTTATATTTATATAATTTCTATATGATACCTTTTTTTGGTACTGAGGATTGAACCTAGGGATATTCTACCTCCAAGCTACACCCTCAGCCCTTTTTATTTTTTATTTTGAAACAGGGTCTCGCTAAGTTGCTGAAGCTGGCTTCGAACCTGCGATCTTCCTGTCTCATCCTCCCAAGTACTGGAATTACAGACATGTGTTACCACGCCTGGCTTAATATTCCACTATGAACATTTCTGTCAAAAGGATTGAAACATTGAACCATAGTCCAATCTGAATTATTTATTGTAAGGTAAATTTTCTTCCTAGATACGAGAGAAAATTTAGGAAAATAAAATAAAGCCAAAGTTATGGCAATTAATAATCAAACTTTAAATTTTATTTCCATTAATAAGATAAAATATTTTCCTGGCTTCTTGATATTTACTAGAATGGTTGAATTTTATGTTATAAAAATACCAGTAGTACCGGGCGTGGTAGTGCACGCTTGTAATCCCAGTACTCAGAAGTCTGAGACTGGAGGACCGCAGGTTTATGGCCAGCCTCAGCTACTTAGGCCCTCCGCAACTTAGTGAGACCCTGTTTCAAAATAAAGAATAGGTTGGGCATGGTGTCGCACGCTCGTAATCCCAGTACTTGGGAGGCTGAGACCAGAGAATCCGGGTTCGCAGCCAGCCTCAGCTACTTAATGAGGCCCTCCCCAACTTAGTGAGACCCTGTTTCAAAATAAAGAATAAAAAATAGATCTGGGGGTGTAGCTCGGAGGTAGAATGCCCCTGGGTTCAATCCCCAATGCCCCACCCCCCAAAAAATAAAGAAAGAATAATAAAATAGGGCTGGGGGTGTAGCTCGAAGGTAGAATACCCCTGGGTTCAATACCCAGTACTGAAAAAAAAAGTAGAGTTGGGCGCAGTGACACACGTCTGTAATCCAGTACTTGGGAGGCCAACACAGCAAGATCTCTGGTTTGAGGACAGCTTCAGAAGGTAGCAAGACTCAGCAACCTAGCAAGACCCTGTTTCAAAACAAAAAATTAAAAAAAAAAAAGGGCTGAGTGTAGTTCAGAGATATAATGTCCCTGGGTTCAATCCCCAATAAATACCACACACGCAGACACACACAAATACACACACACCCACCCTAGTAAAATCCTTTATAGATTCTGTTTGCAGAAAAGTTTATGATGGATTGAAGTGTTAAGGTTTTTATACTTGATTATGTTATAAAACAAAGATATGTAAGCTTTTTGAAATTACTGAAACCTAAGTATTTAATCATTAGATAATATGAAATAATTCGTAGGCGTTATCTTTTTCTATTCACAGTTGCTAATGGAAAAAAAGTAACTTGTAAGCTTCATGTTTTAGAGGTTTTAAACTTTATTTATTTATTTATTTATTTATTTATTTATTTATTTATTTAATTTTGCGGTACTGGGGATTGAACACAGGGGCATTCTACCTCCAAGCTACACCCCCAGCCCTATTTTTGTTCTTTATTTTGAAACAGGGTCTCACTAAGTTGCAGAGGGCCTCACTAAATTGCTGAGGCTGGCCGCGAACCTGGATCCTCCAGTCTCAGCCTCCCAAGTTCTGGGATTACAAGCGTGCACCACCACGCCCAGCTAAACTATTTTGGTATAACTAGAAAATGTCCAAACAGTTTTCACAGTTGCTTTTTTTTTTAATTGATTGCTATGCTAACAGTATTTTATATGTATACTTGTAGAAAGAGGGTCGGTTTGAGAGGCTTGTGAGTGTATAGGTACAAAAAAATTATAGTTGTTTTTATTAAGTATATTTAAAACTTATTTAGAGTTTATAATATTAGCTTCTTTCTTTAATTATAAGAAAGTCGAGCCGGGCGTGGTGGCACACGCTTGTAATCCCAGTACTTTGGGAGGCGGAGACCAGAGGATCCGGGTTCGCGGCCAGCCTCAGTTCTCTCTCTCTCTCGCTCTCCCTGTCTCTCTCTCTCTCTACCTAGTGAGGCCCTCCGCAACTTCGTGAGACCCGGTTTCAAAATAAAGTATAAAAAATAGGGCCGGGGGTGTAGCGCGGAGGTAGAACGCCCCTGCGTTCAATCCCCGGTACCACAAAAAAAAAAAAAAGAAAGTTGAGGGAAGAATGATCAAACAATGCAATTTTAATTTATCTTTTTTCCCCTCAGCAATTGAAAGCATGTAGTGAAGAGCAAGAAGACAGAGAATGTTTGAACCAAGCTATCACTGCTCTCATGAATCTCCAAGGTAGTATGGACCGAATCTACAAGCAGTACTCACCTAGACGCCGACCTGGGTAATTCCGAACTGTTGAAAATACGAATACATCTGTATATCTCATTGTATCTGATGCCTGTTTTTTTTTTTTTTCAAAAAGTATGATTTATAGTGATAGTTGCATTCTTTTTTTTTTTTTTTTTTTTTGCGGTACCGGGGATTGAGCCCAGGGGCGTTCTACCTCCGCGCTACACCCCCCGGCCCTATTTTTTATAACTTTATTTTGAAACCGGTTCTCATGACGTTGCGGAGGGCCTCACTAAGGAGAGAGAGAGAGAGCAAGCTGAGGCTGGCCGCGAACCCGGATCCTCCGGTCTCCGCCTCCCAAAGTACTGGGATTACAAGCGTGCGCCACCACGCCCGGCTGATAGTTGCATTCTTGAAAGTTATACTTTTCCTTTGCTTTTTTGTTGTTTGTTTGTTTGTTTGTTTATTATTTATTTATTTTGCGGTACCAGGGCTTGAACCCAGAGGCATTCTACCTCCGAGCTACACCCCCAGCCCTATTTTTTATACTTTATTTTGAAACCGGGTCTCACGAAGTTGCAGAGGGCCTCACTAAGTAGCTGAGGCTGGCCACGAACCCAGATCCTCCGGTCTCCGCCTCCCAAGTACTGGGATTACAAGCGTGCGCCACCATGCCCGGCTTCCTTTGCCTTTTTTTAGTCTTAGGATTAGCATTGTTAAGATATACTTAATATACCTAAAAGAGTTTAATAATTTTTTATAATCTAATAAAATTAGGATTTTTTTTTTGCAGTACTGGGGATTGAACCCAGGGGTATTCTACCTCTGAGCTACACCCTCAGCCCTATTTTTTATTCTTTATTTTGAAACAGGGTCTCACTGAGTTGTGGAGGGCCTCACTGATTAGCTGAGGCTAGTTGCAAACCTGCGATCCTCCTGTCTCAGCCTCCCAAGTGCTGGGATTACAAGTGTGTGCCATCATGCCCAGCTAAAATTAGGATTCTTTATAATTTTAGTACTTATGTCATTAGGAATAAAATATACAGCCTGTAGTACTTCTCTTTCAGAATAATGAAATTGTGGCACATATTATTTAGTGGTAAGGTTTAAAAGAAAGTAAATGTTGTATATAAAGTCTAGTGTTTGGTTATTTGTTTTGTTTTAATGCTGGGGATTGAACCCAGGGCGTCATGCTTGCTAAGCATGTACTGTACCCCTAGCCCAATTTAATATTTTGTCACTAACCGGGCATGGTGGCACACGCCTATAATCCCAGTACTTGGGAGGCTGAGACAGGAGGATCTCAGGTTCAAAGTCAGCCTCAGCAATTTAGTGAGGGTCTCAGCAACTTTCTGAGACCCTGTTTCCAAACAGAAAAATAAAATAGGTCTGGGGATATAGCCTGGAGGTAGAAGGTCCCTGGGTTCCAGCCCCAGTGCCACAAAAAAAAAATTTGTAACTTGATTTGAGGTAGTTTATACTTGAAGCAATTAGGGTTGCCTAATCATTAAGTTAATTCATCTTGGTAATTTTTTTTTAGGGATCCTGTTTGCCCTTTTTATAATCGCCAATTAAGAAGCAAGCACCTGGCTATCAAAAAAATGAATGAAATTCAGAAAAACATAGATGGATGGGAAGGCAAAGATATTGGACAGTGTTGCAATGAATTCATAATGGAAGGACCATTGACAAGAATTGGTGCTAAACATGAACGACATATTTTTCTCTTTGATGGCTTAATGATCAGCTGTAAACCTAATCATGGCCAGACTCGGCTTCCAGGTTACAGTAGTGCAGAATATAGATTAAAAGAAAAATTTGTTATGAGGAAAATACAAATCTGTGATAAAGAAGATACTTGTGAATGCAAACATGCTTTTGAATTGGTATCCAAAGATGAAAACAGCATAATATTTGCTGCTAAGTCGGCTGAAGAGAAAAATAATTGGATGGCAGCCCTTATTTCTCTTCATTATCGTAGTACTCTAGATCGAATGCTAGATTCTGTATTATTGAAAGAAGAAAATGAGCAACCACTGAGATTACCAAGTCCAGAAGTGTATCGTTTTGTGGTAAAAGACTCTGAGGAAAACATTGTTTTCGAAGACAACTTGCAAAGTAGAAGTGGAATCCCCATTATTAAGGGAGGAACAGTGGTGAAATTAATTGAAAGGTTAACCTATCATATGTATGCAGGTATGTGAAACTTGTTGCAAGTGCTTACCTAGGGGCTAGGACCCAAAAGCTTTTTTCTTTTTTTCTTTTTCTTTTTCTTTTTTTTAGTACTGGGGATTAACCCAGGGGCTGCACTCCCAGCCTTATTTTTTTTGTTTTGAAACAGGGACTTACTAGGTTGCTACAAGTCTTGCTGAGTTGCTGAGGCTGGTCTTGAACCTATGATCTTCCTGTCTCAGCCTCCCAAGTACTGGATTACAGGCATGTGCTACCGTGCCTGGCTTCAAAAGCTTTTTAAAAGATGTTTAAAGCCGGGCATGGTGGCCCACGCTTGTAATCCTAGTACTTGGGAGGTGGAGACCAGAGGATCCCGGTTCGCGGCCAGCCGCAGCTACTTAGTGAGGCCCTCTGCAACTTCGTGAGACCTGGTTTCAAAGTAAAGTATAAAAAAATATAGCTTTTTTTTATAGCTCGGGGTATAGCTCGGAGGTAGAATGCCCCTGGGTTCAATTCCCCGGTACCACACACACAAAAAAAAGGATGTTCAAAGATATTTGAGGCTTGGGGGGAAAAGTGGTTTGCCTCAAAAATATTAAAAATACTGCAAAATCAAAAGGAATAAGTAAATGTTTCTAAAATGAAATATTAACTTCTTTAATTATTAAATGTGTTCATGAATTTTTAATTTAAAAACAATCCTCATTTATCAAGAAGTGCCACAGTTGGCAGGAAAAACAACAATGGGAGGAGCCAAAGTAAAAAGATAAAGAAAGGAAAAATATCAATTTGGAACTAATTTAACTGGAAAATTGAACATGAAATTTGTTTTATGCACTTCTTTTTCAGATCCCAATTTTGTTCGGACTTTTCTTACTACGTATCGCTCATTTTGTAAACCACAGGAATTGCTGAGCTTACTAATTGAACGGTAAGAAAAATGTATATTTTACTTACATTAACATTTTATCAAGAATTAAACTGCTTTCTACCTTGCAAATTGCCTTGTACCTACTCAGGTAGGTAGTGAACATAGTTTATTTGGAATTACATTAGCAGTATTACCGTTCTCTTCAAATAGAATGTTCACTGAACCCGTTTGTAACGGAGTTCTTTTTAGCTCTTAACAGTATTGCAAGAGGTAATCATAAAGACTCAATTTAGAGAATAAAAACTGCATTTTAGTGAAATTTGTTCTGTTCCTTAAAAGGACTTTTCTTTTTTTCATTTGTTTTTTGTGTGGTTCTGGGAATTGAACTCGGGCATTCTACCTCTGAGCTATACCCCCAGCTCTATTTTATTCTTTTATTTTAAAACAGGGTCTCACTAAGTTGCAGAGTCTCACTAAGGTGCTGAGGCTGGTTGTGAACCTGCGATCTTCCTGTCTCAGCTTCCCAAGTACTGGGATTACAAGCATGTGCCACCACGCCCGGCTTTTTTTTCACTTTTAAACCAAATTTATTATGGAAAATTTCAAAAACATACAAGAGTAGATAGAAAAATATAATAAGCCTATTTCTCCATCATCCAACTTCAATAATTATTACCTCATGTTTCATCTATTTCCCTGCAGACTTAAATATCGTACTCAGGATTATTTTGAAGTAGATCTCAGCCAACATATTTCATCTATAAATATTTCTATATGTATCTCTAAAAGTGAAGGATTCTTATTTTTAAAAATCACATATCAACTGGGTGTGGTGGCACATGTCTGTAATCCTAGGACTTGAGAGGCTGAGACAGGAGGATGGCAGGATCAAGGTCAGCCTCAGCAACTTGGCGAGACTCTCAACAACGTAGCGAGACTCAACAACGTAGCGAGACCCCTGAGACCCTGTTTCAAAACAAAAAATAAAAAGGGCTGGTATGTAGCTCAGAGGTAGAATACTTATGGGTTCAATCCCCAGTACCACACATACACACACAAAAAAAATCACATATCCTTAGTAAACCTAGAAAATTAAAAATTCCTTTATTATGATTAATCTCTAAATATTTGCATTGAAAATTTTTTACTTAGTATTTTCTGCTTAGTGGCATTTTAAATACTTTATACTTTAAAATATACAATCTGGCTGGGCACCATGATAAAGGCCTAAGTCTAGGCTGTGATTGGAGGATCTCCTGAGCTTAAGAGTTTGAGACCAGCCTCTCAGCACAGTAGATAGTGGATGGATATATATAAAACTATATTCCAAAATGATTTTTGTTTTACATTTAAAAACTTACAGCCGGGCATGGTGGCGCAGGCTTGTAATCCCAGTACTTGGGAGGCTGAGACAAGAGGATTGCAGGTTCGCGACCAGCCTCAGCTACTTAGTGAGACCCTCTGCAACTTAGTGGGACCCTGTTTCAAAATAAAGAATAAAAAAATAGGACTGGGGGTGTAGCTCGGAGGTAGAATGCCCCTGGGTTCAATCCCCAGTATTGCAAAAATAATAAATAAATAGATAAATAAATACTTAGTTTTATCTTGACCTCTATCACTGTTGTTCCATAAAACTAAATTTATTAGACTATATCAGTGTAATGTATTATGAAAATCTATTTATTTGTATTTCTGTATCCAAAATAAGGAAAGCACATTGTTAGACTTATAGTTTAGCTATATTTCCTGTGATTGGGCAAGCTTTTTTTATGTGTGTGTGTGTAACGAGATTGGACCTAGGGGTATTCTACCTCCAAGCTACACCCCAACCCTTTTTATTTTTTGTTTGGAAACAGGGTTTCACTAGATTGCTGAGGCTGTCCTAAAATTTGTGATCCTTCTGTCTCAGCCTCCCAAATACTAGGATGTGCCACCACACCTGGCTAAAATTTTTGTTTTATTATTAACTTTGATGATTTTTCACCTTACCCATTTAGGTATGTTCTTTAAATACTATTTTGTATGTGTGTATGTGTGTTACTGAGAATTGGACCCAGGGGAATTCTACCTCTGAGCTACACCCCAGCCCTATTTTATTTTTTATTTTGAAATGGGGTCTCATTGAATTACCAAGTGCTAACCTTGAACATGTGATCCTTCTGTCTCAACCTCCCAAATACTGGGATTACAGGCATGTACCACCATGCCTGGCTCTTTAAATACTATTAAAATTTCATTTTGGGCTGGGTGTGGTGGCACATGCTTGTAATCCCAGTACTTGGGAAGCTGAGACCGGAGGATCCGGGTTTGCAGCCAGCCTCAGCTACTTAGTGAGGCCCTCTGCAACTTCGTGAGACCCTGTTTCAAAATAAAGAATAAAAAAATAGGGCTGGGGGTGTAGCTCGGAGGTAGAATGCCCCTGGGTTCAATCCCTGGTACTGCAAAAAAAAAATTATCTTTTATTCCTTTATTTTGAAAGAGGGTCTCGCTAGGTTGTTGAGGGCCTCACAAAGTTGCTGAAGCTGGCCGCGAACCTGCTGTCCTCCTGTCTTAGCCTTCCAAGTGCTGGGATTACAAGACAGGGTTTCACTGAATTGCCCAGGCTGTCCTTGAACTTTTTATCCTCCTGCCTCAGCCCCCCAAGTTACAGTGGTGTGCCGCTACTCCTGGCTCTTTCATGTTCTTTAAAGAAGTTATACTCCTTGTGGATTATTTTCTTGAAATTTTTTTCCATGGGTCTTTTGTGTGTGGATCAGTGACAGTTATAAAACTCTCTTTGATAAAAGTAACAATACAAAACCTGAGAACCATATGGTCGAAAGGCAATTTTTTCTAGTATGCAGTACCCTAAGGGAGGTTTAATAGTAATTTTACTTTCTACCAAGTGGTAGGGAAGAGGATAGCTTAGTCAAAATATTTTCCTGTTGTATTTGGGATCTTTTTCATTAATGCATGAACAAGTTTTTCTCCTTTTGATTTTCTTTCTTAGATTTGAAATTCCAGAGCCAGAACCTACTGAAGCAGACAAATTGGCAATAGAGAAAGGCGAGCAACCAATCAGTGCAGACCTTAAAAGATTTCGAAAGGAATACGTCCAACCAGTACAACTTAGGTATTATTGTTAACTGTACAGCAGCTAAATTTCCAAATTTCTTTCTGTGATACTTCTTTTAAATAAATACTCTGAAATTTTTTAATTATTTAACTATACCATGTTATTTGCATCAACTCTCTCTGGCAGTGATGTTTACAGATCAAGGTGCCTATTTGTTACTGTAAATAAAAATTACAAAATGTATATAAGCATGCCTGTAGTTAGCCTTCTTTTTTCCCTTTGTGTCCCATTGTGATATTTAAGTTATCCTAGGCTTTTTTTTTACAGTTTATAATATTTATAGGAGTTCTAGCTCTTTTCCTATTCTTCTTATCTTCCATAAAATATATAGACATTTGTTACTTTATGTAAGGAATTATTGCAATAATTTCTAAAAATGTATTTAATTATAGCAGCGGCTAGTTGTTAGGTACTTACTGTGTGCCAGGCATTACCCTAAGTGCTTTATACTTTTTTTTTTTTTTTTTTTGGTGGTACTGGTGATTGAACCCAGGGGCCTTTTACCTCTGAGATACACCCCCAGCCCTAGTTTATATTCTTTTATTTTGAAACAGGGTCTCGCTAAGTTGTGGAGGGCCTCACTAAGTAGCTGAGGCTGGCCGTGAACCCAGATCCTCCAGTCTCAGCCTCCCAAGTACTGGGATTACAAGCATGTGCCACCACGCCCAGCGCTTTATCCTTTTTATCTCATCCTCCCAACACAATTTGGTTTTTTCTTTTGTTTGTTTGGTGGTGGTGCCAAGGATGTAACACAATTATTACCCCTACTTTTTATGTCAGGAAATTGAAACTTAGCAACATGAAATATGTTTTAAAGTATTTTTAATTTGAGCTAAGTCCTATAAAGGGAGTGGCAGGACAGGATTCAAATCCATATCTGACTTTCTGAGCCAGTGTGTTTTGTTGTTTTTTTCCACTAAGCATTGAAAATTGGAAGCTCCTTTGATTAGTCTTCTTTACAGTCCAAACGAGAACCGAAGTATTACCTACCCCTTTCCACTGGACACTGAGTTACTGTATTAATTATATGTGATCTAAAATTTTTTCTCTAAATATGAAGTTTCCTTGGTTGCTCTAGACCAATAAATTACAGTTTTGGAACTTAGTTGATTATTTATTTTGAAGAATAATTACCACAAATATATACAATTTTAGAGGAATAACGGTGCTCCCAGAGATGTCTTTCAGCCAGAACTTTTTTCGTTTTTTGTTCAGCCAGAACTTTTTAACATGTCATTCTTTTTATAAGAAGAGGAGATTATTTATCTATCAGCAAGAAAAAAGTAATTAATTTTTCTCAACTAGCTGTGATATATTTGTATTAATCTGTAGTCATATTCAGTCTGTTGAGCTGGGCGTGGTGGCTCATGCCTGTAATGCTAGGACCTGGGAGGCTAAGACAGGAGGATTGCAGATTCGAGGCTAGCCTTGGCATCTTAGTGAGACCCTGTCTCAAAATTTAAAAAAGGGGCTGGGGTGTAGCTCAGTGGTAGAATGGCCCTGGGTTCAATCCCCAGATCCAAACACACACACAAAAATTAAGTCTGTTGATATGAGGCATACATTTATGAGGTTCCTATTATAGGGCAGGAAATATTATCTTAGATTCTCAGTCATGTATATACTTTAACTTTAAGTATTTTGTGTGTTCTCAGTTCTTGTTAACTGTACTTAATGGTGAGTGCAAATACAACATAGACTGTGATGATGCTATGGCACCATGGTATCCAGTGCGTGCATGTGTGGTGCTGAGGATTGAACCCAAGGGCATTCTACCTCTGACTACACCCCCAGCCCTATTTTATTTTTTATTTGGAATCTGGGTCTCGCAAAGTTGCTGAGAGCCTCACTAAGTTGCTGAGACTGGCTTCAAACACTCCTGTCTCAGCCTCCCAAGTACTGGGCTTACAGGTGTGCACCACCATGCCTGGCTAACAAACACCATATTATGATTTTATTGGGAAAGGGGAATACATGAAACAGTTATGTATTATTCTACTTTGAATGTTTATGTGGATTACAGAAATATAGCCCTATAAAATTTCAGGAATAGCTGAGATTAGCCTCAAGTAATTAGAGAAGACATCTTATCTTGAAAGAGATAAAATCTGAGATTGTCCCTAAAGGATGTGTAGGATTTTGATAGGCATAAAGGATAATGGAAAATAGTATTAAGGTAAAAAGGTATAAAGGGTAATGGAAAATAGTATGAACAAGGGCAAAAAGGCAGAATTGAGAATGATGTACAGAGGAAAAAATAAGGAAATTTATCTCAGAGGAATAAAGATGCTATATCGTAAGTAGGAATAGATGAGATTGACTCTATGGATTGGGGTAGAGTTGGAGATTGCTTTGAAATCCAAGTCAAGATGTTAAACTTGCTCTGTGAACATTAAAGGATTTTTAGCAAAATGTAAGATAATATTTTTCCAGCATTTTATGAAATTTTTAAACATAGAGCAAAATTGAACAAATTTTACAGTGAATACCCACAAACCCACCACCTAAATCTGTTAACATTTTACTGTACTTATTTTTATCACATCTATTTATCATTCTTCTGTCAGTCCTTTAGTCACCTAATTTTTAAAAGTACTTCAAAGTACACTTCTTAAATACTTCAATTTGTATATCATTAGCAGTTCAGTATTTATTATTCATTTATTCTTAAATGTACACACAATGTAATACACACATCCTGAGTGTACCTTGACTGAATTTTAATAAATACATGCATGTCTACAATTCAAACTCCTTCAAGATATAGACTGTTACCACACCCCAGGAAGTTCCTTGTGCCCCTTCTAATCAATTTTTGTTCCCACTGCCTAAAGGCAATATTTTGATTTCTCCCTCCATAGACTAGTTTCATATAAATGAATTCTTACTCTTTTGTGTCTGACTTCTTTCGTTCAACATGCTTTTGAGATTCATCCATGTTGCTTGTATCAGTAATTTTTCTATTTTATTACTGAGGTAGTATTTTACTGTATGAATATACCAGTTTGTTCATTCATTTTTCCCACTGAAGAACACCTGAGCATTTTCCAGTCTTTAATTATTATGAATAAAGCTGTCATGAACTTTTTTTTTTTTTTTTGCGGTACTGGGGATTGGACCCAGGGGCATTCTACCTCCGAGCTACACCCCCAGCCCTATTTTTCATTCTTTATTTTGAAACCGGGTCTCACTAAGTTGCGGAGGGCCTCACTAAGTAGCTGAGGCTGGCCACAAACCCGGATCCTCCGGTCTCAGCCTCCCAAGTACTGGGATTACAAGCGTGTGCCACCACGCCCGGCTGTCATGAACTTTTTTAAGTCTTATTGTGAATATGTATTTTTCACTTATCTTGGGTAAATAACTCAGAATGAAATGGCTAGGTGTATGTTTAGCTGTAAAAGAAACTGTCAAAACTTTTTTCTAAACATTCTCACCAACCACGTAGGAGAGCTCTGGTTGTTCCATATGCTCACCAGTGTTAGTGATGTCAGTCTTTATACCTTAGCTGTGTTGCTGGGTGTATAGGGGTTCTCATTGTGGTTTTAATTTGTGCTTCCTTTATGACTTAATGATGGCAAGAACTTTTTATTGTCTCTTATTGGCCATTCATACTTATTTTGTGAAGAATAAGCTTAAATCTTATCTATATTTTTAGTCGTTTATCTTTTTACTACTGAGTTGGAATATATTGAGTATGACTGGATGCAGTCCTTTGTGAGAAAAATGTTTTGCAAATATTCTCTTCCAGTCTGTGGCTTGCCTCTTAATTTTATTTTATTTTTTGTAGTACTGGGGATTGAACCTCCAGGGGCATTCTACCTCCAAGCTATACCCCCAGTCCTATTTTTTATTCTTTCTTTTGAAACAGGGTCTCACTAAGTTGTGGAGGGCCTCACCTAATAGCTGAGGCTGGCCACGAACCTGGATTCTCCTGTCTCAGCCTCCCAAATACTGGTATTATAAGCATGTGCCACCACGCCCGGCTTATTTTTAAATGATGTTTTGATGAGCTGAAAGTTTTAATTTTGATGAAATCTAATGATGAAATATTTTCTTTTATATAGTAGCAATTTTATAATTACATCAAGTGGTAGAACTAGAAAGAAAATCAGAACTATTTGAACTGATCTAAGTGTAAACTTAGAAGCTAACAATCTAGTGATTTCTTGATATATTCTCTAAGCCACTGAGCTAGCCAGACAGTGACATAAGATTGTTTTAACACAAATGGCATGATAAAGACTGGGAATTCAGTGTATTTTCTTAGCTGGAGAGAAATACAGTTGTCTGTCAAAGGGGAATAGAAATTAACCTGGAAATGGCCATTTATTGAAACAATGAAGAAAAAAATACTAATGTAACCACTTTATACTATCAGTATGTATTTTTGATAGTGAATGAAATGTCATATTTGCATAGATAATTAAATCTATCTACTTACAAGGTTTTGAATAATGATTTTTGTGATAATACAAAGCAAAATCATTGTCAAAAATATTTTTCTTAGAAACGAAATAAGAGATTATAAGCAAGCTGGGCGTGGTGGCGCATACTTGTAATCCCAGTACCTGGGAGGCTGAGACCTGAGGATCCGGGTTCGCAGCTAGCCTCAGCTACTTAGTGAGGCCCTCTGCAACTTAGTGAGACCCTGTTTCAAAATAAAGAATAAAAAAATAGGGCTGGGGGTGTAGCTCAGAGGTAGAATGCCCCTGGGTTCAATCCCCAGTACCAAAAAAAAAAGAGATTAGAAACATATTTGTAGATCATATAGAAATGTGATGATAGCATGTGACTGTAGAAGCAAGTACACTAAATCTTAGCTTTCCATTTTATGTGAAAAATATATCAAAATTTAGGTCTTAAAAATACTTTTTCAGTTTAAGTTCAGTTAAGAACTTAAAAATAGCTTTTTTCTTTTTGGTACTGGGGATTGAACCCAGAGGCATTCTACCTCCAAGCTACATCCCCAGCCTGATTTTATTTTATTTGGAAACGGTCTCACTAGGTTGCTGAGAGCTTCACTAAGTTGCCAAGGCTGACTTTGAACCTGCTATCCTCTTGTCTCAGCCTCCCAAGTACTGGGATTATAAGCGCGCACCACCACGCCCAGCTCTAAAAATAGCTTTTGTACTATAGAGCATGAACTTTCTACATATGACAAAAGTAAACACTTTTCTGTAATATAAATGGGTAATTAAGCACAGAAACCAGTTTTTATACTTATAAATATTTTAAAGTATAATCTTTAAATAATGCACAATGTAGAGACTGACTTCGTATTATTGAAGCACTTAAGTTATCAACTAAAAACAAATTAGAGACTCCTTAAATATTATATTGGTCCTTGCATATAAAACTATCACTGTGGCATTAGAGAAGTGGAAGAAGTATAATTGAATGCTTAGGTTAACTAAAATGTTATTTTTTTCCATTTTATCAGGATCTTAAATGTGTTTCGGCACTGGGTTGAACACCATTTTTATGACTTTGAAAGAGACTCGGAATTACTTGAAAGACTAGAATCCTTCATTTCAAGTGTAAGAGGTATATTATTTAAAGGTTTAATTAAATCTTATGTTGCACATGAGTTTATTTTCAAAATTGTATAATTTTAAAGAAGCTAAACTATTTTTCATTTTTAGAAAGCTGAATTAACATTTGGAATGATTTTTATAGATTCTAAAAAGCTCAGATGTATTTACAAATCACCTGCAGTCTTAGAACCTTGCCTTTTCAAGTTTTAGTTTGTCTGCAGTGCTGGGGATTAAACCCAGGGCTTCACACATACTAGGCAAGTGGTCTA